>PVLA01001006.1:0-137932 GCA_004027455.1 Hydrochoerus hydrochaeris | reverse complement strand
TGGATGGATGGATAGATCATGGATGGATGGATGAATGAATGAATGAATGAATGAAGATATGAGCAGGTAGATAGATGGATGAGTAGATCAATGGATGAATAAAACGTGAGAGTGTTCAAAGGCGTACTAAGCAACTGTCAGAAACAAAATATAACAAGCATGCAATGGAAAGAGCTAAGAACATTAGCTATAAAGTATTTTGTATTTGTAAAAATTTAAAACACATGTGCACACATAAAAGAATAACATGTTTTTTCAAAGGCTCATATACCTTTAACCTTCTAATAAGCATATTGGCGTACTCATTCTGGGAAAGGGAGAATGAAGAGAGATGGTGCAAAGGCAGAAACCACGAAAGGTGAGCGCAGTAAGAGCAGAGCGCTGAGACCAAGCCAGCACTCACTCCGTGCTCTTTGGTTGAGGTCTGCAAGAAAGGAAAATTTTACAATAAAAAGTAGATAAAACTAGGAGGGAAATTCAATCATCTTAAATCACACTCACTCTAATACTCTGGTTTTCTAGGATCCCTGAGCTCCTTTTGCCTTGAGGAAGGCTTGAGGGACTATTTGCATCATTTTCCATTAATGGGATGAAGCCAAACACCTGAGAATCCAGAGCATTTGGTCAAACAAGGCTCAGGGGAGCGCATTTCACATCACATGTCCACAACAGCATCAGAGAGAGGTGGGAAATCAGTCATGCGTCCGTGGGCTGCACACCGGGGCTAGGCCTCCCCCAACTCCGACCCCAGCGTTTCTCTGCACTCTTATGGCCCCTGGAACCTGCCTGTTGCCTGGGGCTCCATATTCTACACTGCAGGCCCAGTGGTGTTTCCAGTTAGCGAGGGAGAGACTGAGGATAGACAGGTAAGTTAAAAGCAGATTCCCTGGGCAAAAGTTCTCTCCTGGAATCCACTTGGAATAGAGCTAGCTACAAAAGCTGAGCTTTTTATCACTGGTTTTTATCCAGAAAAAGTTGAACTAGAATGCTGAAAAGTTCTGGCAAAGAGATGAAAGTTCACTAAATAGGACAAAAGCCAAATGATCTGGACAACCAGGAAGGGCATACATGGGACTGGCCACCGCAGGAATAGTTAGGTTCATAGCCCTGCTTAGGTCCTGGGAGAGTCAGACACAAGGAAGGGTGAGAGACGTGGAAGAGCACTTGTCACCGGGTCGCTCTCTCGGGACTACAGGTCTACCGCGAGCCCCCTCCCCGCTGGAGGTTTTCTAGCTCCACCAGTGTGCTGCGCGTTCGTGTCCTCAGCCCACTCACAGCTGGGGTGAGAGTCAGCCAAGAGATGCTGCCTCCACGGGTGTGGAGTAAGTCACTGGGGCGGCCCCAGGACCCAGAATCCAAGGATCCAGATGGGAAGAGAATATATTGGCTTGGTAGGTTTATAAAGGCCAAAACGGGACATCTCTGTGCAGTCACCAACATTTTGATCAATGATGGACCCTCCGTATGACACACAATGGAGCTAAAAATGTCCTGTGACCTAGTGTCATCGTACCCACTGGGCTGTAGTATGTTGGCACATGTTTGTGGTGCTGTTGGTGCAAACACACCCATGTGCTGCCCGTCATGGGAAAGGATGGCGTTTACCACATAGTATTTCATAGTGACAGGAAGCAGCTGTTACCGTCTTCGTGCGTTTGCTGTAGCCCAGGGTGTCGGGCCAGAGTGCGCTGCTTCTGCCCAGAGAAAAAAGTGGGTGGAAGACAAGACACCGAGGTGCGGGCTCCGCAGCCGGACACGGGGCACGTGCATTGTGACTCTTGATTCCATAAAGAGGCCAGGGGAGGGAGTGACCGCAGCCCCGTAGCTTTGTGTAAGTGACGTAATGATTCACACAGTGATGAAAGCAGCCAACCGAGCCTGTCTCAGAAGTCGCCCCGCTGTGAGCAGGGCATGGCCACTTGTGTGCCCCAGAATGTGGTCATACCCTTGCCCCGGGGTGCTCTTTTTTTTCTAACATGTTTGTTGAATCATTAGAAATACATTTCTACTTTTGCTGACCTTATTAATATATAACTGACAAAAACTGTGCATAATCAATGTATATAAAATATATAAATTGTCATGATTCCCATAAAATAATTAAAACGTTTCCATGCACAATTACCATCTACTCTGTGTGTGTGTGTGTGTGTGTGTGTGTGTGTGTGTAAGGACATTTATCTTTTCTCATCAGATTTGAAGCAAACAACGCAATATTAACTATAGTCACCATGATGTCAGAGGACCATGACACTAACACTTATTACTTACTACGTGTTCTTATATTTTATCAAATACATGTGTGTTGACAATATACTGCTGTCTTTACTGAGTGTTGGGTAAGGCATGTTAAACAAATGATTATGTCATCTTCATAAAATCCTCAGCCATATCTTACTTTTTGATGTATTTCTACGTCCATGATCTTAACTTCACTGGTAACTGGAGTTGTGATGATACTCACAGAGAGGCAAGCAGCACCGCTAAGCACAGTATTCAGCTTTAAAAATAAAAACAGCTCTCTGAACTCTGCCAGGAAGTCCATATTCCATGAGCCCAGAGAGCAGATTCCTAGCAGCACCCTGGCATCAGAGGATTGTTAGGTTTGGTGTGGTTTGGTTTGGTTTGGTTTGGTTTGGTTTGGTTTGGTTTGGCTTGGTTTGGTTTGGTTTGGTTTGGTTTGGTTTGGTTTGGTTTGGTTTGGCTTGGTTTGGTTTTTCCTCTGACTTCATCCGGGGTTTCTCCCCTGGATCAGCAAGCCGTGCTTAATCCACAGGTCTGATATTATTGCTCCTATCTCTAGCCCCACAAGAGCCTCCAGAGCTCACAAGTAACCCTAACCCTACCCCTAACCCTTTTGGTAAGCAAGTAGGGTATAGGGGCCTATACCACAGCAGATTTCCTGCCCTCCAAAACCCTCTTCAAGTGTCACACTAACTTCCTTCTGCCTTGTGAAGGTGAAGGGAAGAGCGTTCACCAGCTTTATTGAGAGGCAAATGAGCATGGCAGTCCCCAAGGTCACACGTGTCCTGTGATCCTCATGTCACGATGGTAACAGTCATGAGCACTGGAACCCCACAACCTTTAGCTTTTTACACGTCTCCACTAGTGGAAAGAAAGCAAAATTCTGCAAAGTCTCATCTAAAATGAAAAATGGTAGAACAGCCACCATGATTCCCTCATCATGTCCAGTCCCACACCACCAAGGAACCATGCAAGAAGGAAGTGAAAACGGCGCCCTCTGGCGGCACCTCTGACAACAGCCTGGGGTTACGGTGCTGCCCAATGCCCCGGCAGAGTACAGGTCACCATAGACTGCAGCCTACACTGCAGGACCGAAGCCATGTGTGTTTATTTCCCGCCCACCTGCACCAGGTGAGCCAGGAAAGATCTAGAAAGCACTGAAATCAGCTGGGTGGCTTTTGAAGGTGTGGATGGTATGAGTCTCTTGACCTCTCTGAGTCAGCTTTTCAATTGCAATTTAAGGGTAGCCCCTTATCAGCATTGGACTGGTAACTGAAACAGATCAGGTCATAAAAGAGTAACTCAAACCTTGCAAGGAAGCCTATAAATTAAGTAATGTAGAATGGCAAGGATTAGGAAAATTTATGTAGTGAATATCCCTACACACCTCTCTATATAAATTCACTGTTCTACATTGAAAGGCTAATTTATGTTACAATTTGGAAGGAAAAAATTTCCATTGAAAAGGAAATATAAATAAAAATACATATTGAAAAGATAAATCAATCTGTGTCATCCACAGTTGAAAGGTTCATACTGGGAGTGACCCTGATTTCCAAACAGATGCAAAAGGCCAAGCTGGTTTCTTTGTTTTAAACGTTTAACCTGCTTGCTGTCATTTTCTCACCACACTGTGCTAAAAAACAACACAATCTGCCTTATTCAGACCGGTTTGTAAATAGGATAAGACAGTGCTTATAAGGCAGTGCTGCAAAAGTCAGCTTGGTTTCACTTCCATTTCAGACGTAATTCAAGTGCCCTTCAACAAAGATTTATTCTGAAGGCAACTCTTTCACATCTCATCAAGTTAGTGCCATTTTTTTTGCTTGAAAATCCAAATTGGTATGTTGCTGATTTCTAGCCACTCTATAAGTAGGAGACAAAAAAGATGTCAAAGATAAAGATTGTCTAAGTGAAGTCTTATGTAATTTTTTAGCTTTAGCAGTAAATAGCAATCATTTTCCTATTATCGGATTGCCCTTGTGATTTCCAAAAAGCTGCTTTTTGGAAACCCAGGTCTGGGTCCTGCTTAGTTTCCAGACTTTTCTCCCTGGACATCGTTCTTGGAGCACACGCCCTGCTCAAATAAAACAAACCTGCATCCGCTACAAATGAGAAAAGATACTAATAACAGAGTTTGCACTGTTTCCCCACAGCCCTGGCACTTGAAAAGCTCCCAGGGCCTTCTCAGGTCAGTCTTCTGTTTTTGGTTTCAGTATTTTTAGACTGCTTCACTCGGCTTCACTGCTTGGGTGCATAGTAATGCGAGTTTGGTTACAGGATCTATATAAAGGGTTAGGATTTGTATACACACAATGCTTGCTTTTCTGTCTGAGGCTACATATTCAATTGCATAAGTATTACCCACTTTTCCAAGCTATAGACACTGGACTGAAACTGGAGGAAACAAATGAATTTTGAGAGGTAGAAAAAAAATAAACACTGAGAGGTTCATATATGCCACATCCTTGAATGATTTTTCTAACTGCTCTTGGATATAACTCGTAATTATTCTTGAAGATAGATGTCATTTTCATTTTATGATTAAAAACAAATGTGCAGAGTGGATGTGTCAGCACACCAAGTTCATACGGTGGACCCCAAAATTTGTAGGGATGACCTTCCTAGAACACCCGTGGATTGGGAAAAAATGTGAATTTCAGATTTGGTCTGAAAAATGTCTATAAATGCTTTTTTATAGTTTAACCCCTAAATATGCTATGTCACCCCCAGTTATGGAATTTAACTTAATACTGTATGAATAAAGCCTTAGAAGGTGCAGGGCAGGTTGGCATCATCTTAGGGATCTTAGGACTTTAAGAACAAAACCGAGAACACAGCTATGGCTCCAAAGTACCACATCCTGCACGGATGCCAGCATGCTGGCGCATCTCCAGAGATGGGTTATAGGCCAGCAGCCAATCAGCAGCAAGGAGAACTAAATAACGCTCTTGGATTGGCTGCTTGCAGACCTCACACACCAAAAAAAATTTTTTTGCATAGGATATTTGTGATTTCCCTGAAACTGTGGGGGTTTCCCAGAACAATTATTAGTTTGTTGTAAGGAAAACTCCGTGAATGACTGAGGCAAAGCAGGAATCCAAACCCTGAACTCTAAATCTCACATCCCATCCACTGCCCCCGGGAAATCATTCCGGGACCGTAATGTAGCCAGTGGGAGTCCCCCGGTGGACAGCCACAAACACGCGGCAGAGAGACACGCTGTGGCACTTTGGCACCTCGAAGCCACTCAGGGAAGGAATGTTCCAGCACTGGCGACGTAGGCGGGGCGAGCTGGGACCATGGTGGCTGGAGGGGAGAAGGCAGGCGTCTAACTGCTCTGCCCAAGGAGCGAGCGCTGCTTGGGATTTAGAATAAATGGAAAGAGAAGAAGTCACAAGCCAGGGGAGCAGCCTGGAGGACGCTGCAGAGCATGAACCCTAAAGTTACATGACACGGGTCTCGGTCCCCACTGTCAGTCACTCGCATTGCAGCAGTGCTGCTGCTAAGTACTCACAGTGAACCACTTTACAGGGCTTCACTTTACGTTTCCGACTTCTCAGTGACCCTGGTAGTATATTTTCCTTTCTTCAGAGAAGTACAGAGTTCACGGAGGGCGTGTGATTTGGTCAAGTGTACACAGCTGGGGCGAACGAGGACTCACAAGTAATTCACCATTCTGGCCCCACGTCTGCAAAGCTTGACTCTCAGCATCTCCCCTCCGGGTTCTTGGTGCGTGAAACTGGTAACTTCATTAGCCTTCATGGGGAGTTTTCCCCAGTGACCCGTCTTTTCTTGCAGATTGGTTTCTTCTTCTGGCTCCTGTACTCCTTCCTTCCTCCTAACTTTCTGTCTCCCTTTTCTCTTCCTCCCTCGTCCTATCCCTCCCTTCTTTCCTGTCTCCCTCCCTGCCTCCTCCTTCACCTTCTTCTAAAGGCTCCTCTTTCCCTCCCTCCCTCCCACCTCCTTTTCTTCTGTCTGTCTGTCTGCCATCCACACCAAGCATTTCTTTCTGGCTTTTCCTCTTCACCCAGCAGAACCTGGGTGTGCTCCAGCAGGGTGGAAACGCACGTGGTGCGGTCCACTCCCCTGAGGCCCGCGGGTCTGCACGGAGGAGAATCCTGCTGCTGGCCTGGCCTCGAGGGCAGTCACCGCGGGAGAGCCAGGTGCTTCTGTCTCCTCTTGCATTTCTGCCAGCTGCCCAGGGCCCGGGGTGGCACTGTTCAGGTTGGGAGCTCACCCCACCGGCCCCCTCCAGCCCACCGATGTAGAACGTGGCAAACCTCAGCTGTTTTTCCTCCTGTTTCTAAACCCTGCATTCTTGTGGTGCTTTCCAGAGAATTTTCTTCTGTTATTTTCTCAGTCATTTTCCCATCTGTTTACTTTTCTCCAAATTACAACGTGGATTTTGGATACAAGGACGTTTGGGGAAAGAAATCTCAAGTTTTGTCCATTCGACTTCTTTCTCCACACTGTTCCTGGTGGTTGGGCGTGAAGTTAACAACTCTGTGTGTTTCTTTACTGTGATGCTTGGAAAGCTAGAAAACAGGTGACCGCTCTCTGTCGCTGCTGGTTTTCATCCCTTGAAATACAGAGAGGAAGATCATTTTTGATGCTGTTTTTCCTTGTATACAATTTCTCCTCCGCTGGAAAATTTTAACACAATTCATTCAGTAATCCGTCTCATTTGATAAGACAATGGGTACCAGGACCTGTGCCGTATGCTTTTCCTGATCCTGGAGTGACTTACAAGAAGAGGCAAATACTATGTAACAAACGGAACTGCCTAAATTTTATACATCATTATTCCTAGACTTCTGGTGCTGACCGTGTCATAGAGGACACAGCCCCGAAGCTCAACTCAGAGAGCTCCAGAAAGATTTTACATGTCTTATTAGTGCATTGTTAACTCACTGTTCAATTTTGCATCTTCCATAATTCCTAGTAAAAAGGCAGACATAGAACTTTAGCACCATTGTAGCGAGATATTTCATCTCTTTCTTGGAGACACTTAACCTAATTCCATATGCACGGTGATGGACGGAGCTCCCAAGCTCACTGTTAACTTGCTTGTCATCTTGGGTGGATTAGGAGACAGCTAACAGATTTATACAGCTCATGTCTGGGTGCCTGTGTGGCGTGACCCTGGAGATGTGTGCTTTCTGGTGCCTCCTGTCTGGCACTTTCTCCTGTGCCCTGCTTCCTACCCACCATGAAGTGAGCATCCCTGCTCAGCACCCCCTGCGCCATGATTCTCCTGCCTTGGATTTAAACCTTTTCTTAAAAGAGCTCCCCCTCAGTCACTCACTGCATCCTAAGTCAGCCCTGCCCATCAGAGAAAAGCTCCTAACTCATACTCTTAGAAAGCTGTTGGTATATTGTTAAATTTCAAGAGCAAGATTTGGAATTGTGTCCAGTCTTTACACTACATTGGTGATTACACACCTCTGTGATCAAAGACCGAGAGGAAGCACAAACTAATGAAACCATACATGAAATGATATTTAAGAATCAAGTTCTATTCAGAATCAATTATATTGATTAGGGAAGAAAAGAATGTTATTCTTGATATGAAGTCATACTTCTCTATATCAGCTTTCTTATTATTAGGATAAAAACCAGACAACAGCAACTAAAGGAGAGAAGGTTTGTTTGGCTCCCAGTTTTGGAGAGTTCAGTCCATGGTAAGCCAGCTCCAAGGCAGAAATGGCATGGAAAAGGTTCTCAACTCCTGACAGCCAAGAAGCAGAAAGAACAGCAGGAACCAGAGTGAAACATGTGCCCTCCAAAGATACACCCCCAGTGTCCCGCTCCCTCTAACCAGACCCCATCTCCTGACAACACTTTCAGCTATGTTGACTCTACACCATGGCACTATCTCCCCTCACGTCCAGTCCCTGAAATTCTACCTTGGATATAGCACCGCATGACACATATAAGACCCTCCTATGAAAAGTACATTAAGCCATTGAGGCTTCACATGACAGGTGTATTTCCTCTTCCACCTGACAAGCACAGTGTTTCTTTAAGATTTCCCTTATCTAGGACTGGCATTTCTGGTTCCTTCAAATAGCTCTCATGGCCCCTTTATTCTCTGCCCCTTGAAGGGAACCCAGAATTCCATGAAGGACATGCCAAGGTAAGTGTTGGGGACCGGAGAGTCAGAGCATTTGCCCAGAGGGGAAGCTAGATTGTTCCATTTGTCTCACCTGCCTTCTAGAACCTTCTGATGGCTGTTAGATACAATCTCCATAGTCTGAGTTTTAGAGTCTCCTGGCTCTGCTCTCAACATCCTGTTTCCACCCCCGAGGAAGCCTTTTTACCTTCTCCCTCTTTCCAGCTGTAGAGCTGGACGTGCTTCCCAGTTGCTTATGTAACATCCTCAGCCCTCTCTCCAGTCCTATTCTGAGTGCTCTGTGATGCAAAACACACTGGAGAAAGTGGGAACTGCCACTTCAAACACAGCTTTCAGTTGTTCAGTCACACGTTTTCCCCACCTTGCTGGCATTTGGAGAAGGGTACCATGGGAGCTTCTAGGCAAGTTTGAATCAATCCTTCCTGCGGTTCACCCTCTTTATCCTCCATTAGCGTGAAACACAGCCGAAAGCCTGGACTACATCTAAGACTACAGTTAACCAATGAAAAGTAAAATAAAAGCACTCTGAGGTAAATTTCAAGCTACAAAAGCATAGCATCCTCTGTATTTGTGGACAAATTCTATTATGACTGCTGTCATTAATTTATTTAATTGGATCATCACCAAGACATAAATTTCCTCATACCTATTTTTAAAGACAAGAATATTGATTTTGGACCAGCAATAAATTCCTGTAATATTTGCCTCCAGTAACAAGCCAAGACAATTCTTGTCCATTCCTTTTTGTCTTGAAAATGTTATGCCAAAACCATGGTTCTGTTGGCCTCATACCTCCTGATTTATATTTTGATGAGAGTTATAAAAGCCTTTTAGAGAAGAGACAGCCGAGTGACATTTTCCTATAAATCACGACCAGTTTTAATGCCACACAGTTCTAAGGCTGAACTTCAAATGCAACCGTGCTGTAAACTCCGTGGACAGAACCACATTCTTGCTGAATGAGAAACATGTCCCCCCTTCCCAGAGCACCCCCACATTCTAGGTCTCTGACTCAGGACAGCAAGTGTCTCTGGACCCAAGAAACCAAGCTCAGCTCAAATGGAGAAGCCCATGAGGCACAGCTCCTCCGGGACAGCTCTGAATTCCTGTGTCTGTGTGAGAATAGAATCAGGTGTCACACTAAAGCAGACCGACAGTCAACTGTACCAAGGAGAGGAGGTCTGCTTCGCAAACATCAGTACTTTGGATCAGAAAAAAAGCCCTGCAGAATTTAATCCTGTGTCACGCGATGGGAATGAATCCTTGCGGGAGTTTTTTCTGGGGTAGAATCGTCATCTCCATGCAGAATTCTCGGAGCCTTCGGTGGCTACCACTGTTGCTATAGGTAACTTGCTCTCAGAAATAAAGTGATGGAGAGTGAAGCTCTGGGAAGGAGGCAGTGGGGACAAAGGAACAAGGTTCTAGAGATGAGAAACTGAATTTTCTTTCAAACTTTCTCTGTAAGAAGAACCTGAGTTTCAAAAGCAGAAAGATGCCTGTATAACTTTAGAAAAAAAACATTAAGCTTTCCAGCCCATTTCCTCATGTACAATAATGGTTCTTGTATTAAACTTACAGGTAAGAGAAAGAATATCACCAAGCCTCCCTCCCCTTCCACAGGTGGCTGGATCTGGCTTGAGAATCCACCCACTGTGATCAGCAAACGCCTTTTTACGAAATCTGTACCCAATTCTTTGTCAGCACCAGAACCCAGGCTCACACAGTCCAGGAAGCCTAGGACAGGCCCAGGGGTGGATTCCTGATTGCTTCTTTCCACGATTGACATCAAATATGTGCACACCAGCACATTTATAAACCTACTGGCTTGGTGTTCAGTCTTTACTGGCACCAGCACACCCCACTCCCACCAGAGGTCTTCCCACGCCATGGCATCATCGTTAGCAGAAATGCCGCAGCCCGTGACCTCTCGTCCACACCTGCAGTCTGGCAAAGCCACCGCTGCCCACTTCAGACGAGGCTCGCTCCATCCCCGGGGATCTACATCCTGCACCCTTATTTTGTCATTTCAAGATGACCTCATCACATCAAAATCCCTCTGCATGCATAAGCCCAGGCTTGCATGTATGTGTGTGAACACAGCCACATCCTCATGCATGCGTGCACACACACACACACACATGCACATGCACTCACGGTTCCTCGGTCTCTGGAAGTGGGATCACTCAGATTTAGTAGCAGGGATGGGAATATTGTCATTTTATTTCCTGGTGAGTCCACATCAAAGGATAGGAGAGGAAAGTGGATGTTTGCTTCATGGTGTCCTGTTGTGTTGTGTTTTGTTCTGTTTTGAGACAAGATCTAGCCATGTTGTTCATGTTGACCTTACATTCATTATGCAGCCCCGGCTGGCCTCGAACTCACAGCAGTCCTCATGCCCCAGCCTTCAGAATGCTGGGATTACGGGTGTGTGCCACCACGCCCAGAGAAGGTGGACAGTTTCAGCATCTCGTTCTTTATGTGAGCTCTGGGGACAATCTCACCTCCCACCTTGGTACTAACAAGTAAGCGCCAATTGCTCCGCCTTCCTCCTGCATTTCTCCTGAACGTCAGCTCCCCCAGCCTTCTCTTGGCAGCGCTCGAATGCTAAACTCCTCACCTCTTCACCACTCTAATCACCCCGCCATGTCACCCGTGTCACATGTACCCGTGAATAGCATCATCCCTCATTCAGCCAGAAACACAGCCTGGAATTCTCCATTCACATACAACCAGACACAAACCACAAGTTCTATGACTTTGCAATGTTAAAATAACTTCACTAGCTATGGAAGAACCATCTTCCACTGCTCTAGGTCAACGCAATGTTGTTTATATCTTGCGTTGCTGCCGTACCTCAGCGTGATCCTCCTCCTCCTTCTTTTTTTCCTTCCTCTTTTCTTTTCTCCTTCTCCTTTTCCTTCCCCCTACCATTTCCTTTCCCCTTCCTCTTTCTCTTCATCTTTTTACTACAGGAAATTGAACCCAGGGCCTCACACACATAGGCAAGGGCTCTACCACTGCATTACCCCCCAGATGTAATTTCTTAGCAAATTTCATTTTGAGGCAGATCTTACGAAGCTGCCCTGCACTTTCAGTCCTCTTACCTTAGCCCCCTGAGTATCTGGGACATAGGCACAGACCCACTGCTCTCTCCGTCTCCAGTGTCTTTCTGGGCTTGCTTCCGTGCAAACCCCAGTAGGGGCCTGACGCTGGCTGGAAAGTGCCAGCAGTTGTGGTGAGCTACAGTCAACTCTCCTCAGGTTTTTGTTTGATTTTAACACAGCTACTTTATCTTAGTTACTTTTTTCCCTGCTACGTTCTTTTGTATTCTTTAGTATCAGCTAAGTGCCTGCAGCAAATAAGAAAGAGACCAAAGCCAAATACTAATTCAATACAGTGGGAGCTCCTTTTTCTCTAACGTAACACTCCTGAGGAGGTGCCCGTCGGTGGGGACTGACCCCAGACCACCGTGCAGGACCACTGATGCCGGCGTCCAGCCAGGTCAAGGGGAAGGAGGTTGAGGGGACAGGGAAGATTAATGGCCAGGCCCGGAGACGGTGCACAGAGCGTCCACTGCACTGTACACAATGGTGCAGGGGTGCAGATTAAACAATTCACCGGGCGGCCACTCTCTATGTCCTTTAAATATTAAAAAAGAGAGAAAAGGGATCTTTGCTGCCCTTTGGGTCTGTGTTTAGGAAAGGCTCCCCAGGAGTGGTGCATCTCCCGGTGGCTGGGTGGAAGAAGCGCATTAGTATAATGGAGAATGTAAGCTTTGGAGACAGACAGACTTACATTAAACTCCTGTTCTGGTGCTGAGCAGCCGGCTCAGTTATGGTGGGTAATTTACCCCAAATCAGCCAAGCAGGGACGGGGAATAAGTCATGCCAAAACACACGGAAGTCTGCAAAGATGAAGAGAAACTAAGTGTTTAAAACAGTTAGCTCGGTCCCTGTCAAAAACACAGCCTAACTCAACCCCATTAGTTACTGGTTGTGTGTGATAAAAGCTGGTAGGAAACATTAAAAAAGAAAGATTCTGGAATTAGGAAGGCTCTGCTTTGTAACATTTGGCAAGTTATTTAACAGAGGCTAGGCCTTTGTTTTTTCATTTGTAAAATGATCATAATTCTTTATCCCTCTTTGAGTAAAGGGAATGGGCTATCAGGGGTTTCCATCATCATTAGCCATTACGCATGACAGCTGTACTGAAGGAGGTGAGGTATCCTGGAGTATCGGGAAGCAATTATTTATGTGATATAAACACTTTCCCCTTTCATTGAGACCGACTGACAATTTCAAACTCTGCCCACTCTCCTTAAACTTCCATTAAGAATCTTCAAACCACAAAACTCAAGCATGCAAAAAATGGAGCTATTTTTCCTCAGTTCTGTCCAAAACGCCTGTGGCACCGACAGCAGAAACAGAATCTTGCAATTCCAAGGGAAATTCAGTCACTTGGGGTTTTTCTCAGCCAAGTCCAGGCAAACACTGTCAGTTTATGGTTCAAGACCTCTCCTGTCATGTCTTGGCCTCTGGGAATCACGACACTTTCAAAGTAGCTTAGCGGGCAGAGCAAGACTCCTGTGGGAGGGAAGTCAGCAGGCGCCTGCCTCCCAGCAGCCCGTTGGACAGAGGCTCCCAGCCCTCCCTGGTAAACCTGCGCCTTGCGGTGGTTACTTGAGTCTGGTCCATGTCCACACTCCTGTTCACCTTGGTTGTCCTAACTCTGGCACAGCTAGACATTCTGCTCCAGTCTTCAGCTGTTACGGAGAACTAACTCATCAAGTTTCAGCCTCTCTCTCTCTCTCTCTCTCTCTCTCTCTCTCTCTCTCTCTCTTTCTCTCTCTCTCTCTCTCTCCCTCTCTCTCTCTCCCTCTCTCTCTCCCTCCCTTCCTTTGGAGCTGGGCTTATTACCTCCTCAACATACTCTCACCATCTGATTCCATTTTCTTAGACATCTGTGGTCAGCAAGCTTTTCTTAGAGCAGGCTGGGTAGTAAATATTTTGAACATTCCTGACCACGGTTTCTCGTGGGGACCTCAGGGTGTGAAAGCGCTTACAGGCTACAGTGCAGAAGGGACGTGACTGTGTTCCCATGGTGATTATTCATGGATGCTAAAATAGGAATTCTGTGTCATTTCCACAAGTCGGCAAACTATTCCTTTTAAGTTTCATCAACCACTTACAAATATGAAAACTATCCCCAGCACACGAGACCTCAGCCATTTGCAGCAGGGAGCTACAAACCAAATTTCCTCCATCGGCTTGTTAATCTCTGTTCTACGTGATTTACCTCTTGTAACTTAGCTAATGACTGACAATTGATTCTTCTACATACCCTAGTGGTCTGTGTCCTGTTTAAAACTCGCTGCCCTTTGATTGTGCATTTCTGGATACTGTACTACTTCTCCATTGGCCTTCAGGCCAAAACTTCTTAAAACTTTTCTACAAATTAATCACACATCTTCATCATTTGATTAGTTTTCCAATCACTTCAATATATTTAAAAAAAAAAAACTTCTAAAAGTTACCAGTGATCTCTGTTTCCAAATTTCATGACCCTTTTTAAGCCAAGTGTGGTAGCATATGCTTCTAATCCCAGCACTCGGGAGGCTGAGGCAAGAGAATCTTTGTGAGTTTGAGACCAGCCTGGGTTACAAAGTGAGGCCAAAGCCAGCCTGACCAAAAAAAAAAAAAAAGACCCTTTTTGATTCATCTTCTACTCAGCCTCTCAGCCGCTTTCAACCTGGCTGACTATGTTCTGGCTGGAACTTCCCTTCCTGCCCATGTGAAGCCTCATCCTGTCTCCTTCACATTGGTCCCCCATGTTCAGCCCTCACAGGGGACCCCTGCTTTTGCCACAGTTCTGGAGCATGTGTCCCTAGCTGCATTTTTTTTCCTAAGTATTCCCACACCTTTACCTCTAATCTGTATTATGAAATTTCAAAAAAATGTAAACATCTACTGCCCAGAGCTTTCCTCCCTCCGGTCTCCAGACTCACGGGACCTCACCTAACGGATCGTTCATGTTTTAATCCAAGCAGCAGCTCAGAGTTCACAGGATCAGACAGAACTACTTACAGCTTCTGCAATCCTCTTTCTTCCAACCTTCCCCCATCAGGAACGGTTCCTGCCAGCAGCTCAGACACTGAATCGTCTCCTGGAAGGATGACAGAGGAAGAGCAAAGAAAAAAAGATCCCTTCAGTTCCAGAAAATTCTCCTGACACAATGGAAGGCACATGAAGCCCTCCAAGCCACAGACAAAGCAGGCGCTTTGGGCAAATAAAGACAGGAAGGTGGAAGAGGTCAGACTGGAGGGGCTGGAATCCTTCCTGCGCGATTCCGGGGGCAGTGCCGGGCGAGGCACGTGTGGAGCAACCAGAAGTTCAGCCTGGCTGGGGAAGCGCCGGTGAACAGTGCTTGGCCTTGCTGTAGGCTCTGCAGTATGACCAGGTGGGGACTTGCTGACAGAAGCACGGCAGCGGTGACTCAGGACCGAGGACGGGGTCTCAGTGTGGTCAGTACTGAAGCCACTTTGTGCAAGCTGAAAGGTGCCCGCTGTGTCTTAAGCTAAGATCAAGGGTTTCAGGCACATTGCTGGTGCTGATGGTGACATAGTCCAGTTAGAGACGTTCTCCATACCACCCCCAACGACTTTGTTTATTCAAACTATGTAAGAAAGACAGGCCGGAGTTACACAGGGCATTCCCAGTAGTTAGGGATCAACGTCAAGCTGGGTCCTTACATTCTCTCTACAAAGAATTGAAGTAATAATTTTATCCATAAATTAAAACATGTCACTCACCTAGTTTACAGCTTCCCACTGGACAAATGGTCTGTCAAACACTGCTACAAAAAATCTCTTTCTGGCCAGGCGTGGTAGCTCATGCCTGTAATCCCAGCACTCGGGAGGCTGAGGCAGGAGGATCATTGAGTTTGAGACCAGCGTGGGCTACAAAGTGAGCTCAAGGCCAGCCTGAACTGCACAGCGAGACCCTGTCTCCAAAATAAAAAATCTTTTTCTGGCCTCAGGACCTTTGCATCTTACCGGCTCTATTAGGAACATTGTTTCTATGGCTGCTTAGATGTTCGTCTTGTGGTCTTCCATGAACACAATCCACACTCATCTTCTTCTCTGGCATTTATCCTGTAGTCCAGCTTGGCTCCTGTTACTATTTATGATATTTGTATATTACAGATTAAGCTTAAATAGATATACAAGTGTGCCTTGATTTACAGTGGGATCACACTCTGATAAACCCATTATAAGTGGAAAATACTGCAGGTTAAACATGCATGTGATTCTCCTAACCTACCGGGAGCATCATACCTTCAGCATGTCTACTCAGAGTGCTGCCATGAGCGTGCAACTGGGTAAAAGCAGCTCACACAGAAATGCAAGAGAACCTCAGCAACACAGGACAGATTGCCAAGGACAGATTCATAATTTAAGGTATGGTTTCTCCTCAATAACTATCTGTTTTGCACCATTATGTGGTTGAAAAACCAGAAGCTGAACCATAGTAACAGGAATACCATTAGTAGAAATACAGCTAAAAATATAAATAAATAAAAATAAAAAGTGTGACTACAGTTACATGGTTTCCTGTTTGCTGCTTGTCTCTCTTGTTAGGATATAACCCCTGTGGGTCCAGGAAAAATACCTCAAACTTCACCACGATATGCATCACCTTTTACACCACAGCTTACCCATGCCAGACCGTCAAAAATGAGCTCTCCTGCTCCATTTCAAATGGCCAAACAAAAGCTGACATGGATTGAACATTTGCATCCCCCTGAAATTTATACGTGGTCACTCTAATAGTCAACGTGATGGTATTTAGCAATGGTCCCTTCAGGAGATGATTAAGTCATAGGCCTGGAACAATCAGTTCCCTGATGAAAAGACCAGAGAAAGGATCACTCGCTTCTTCAGTTGAGCAGACTGCAAGAAAACAACCATCTACTAACCCAGAAAGAGGGCTTTTACCAGGAACCAGAGAGGCCAAGACTTGGATCTTGGCCTTACCAGCTTCTAAAACCACAAGGAATAAATAATTATTGTTTCAGTCACACCAGCGTGAGTATTTTGTACAGCACCAACAGGCTTGTAAACCTTACCGTGTTCAGTCTGAAAAGAGGCTGAGCTGAACTGAAACCTCAGAGTGTAGATGGTGAATTGAATCAAGACCCAGATTAAAGAGGACTAGAATCCAGGTCATGTCCATCCCTGCCTGTCTGTCTTTCACCGCAGAAGGGGAGATTAAGAGTTAGGAAGATGTTATGGTTGTTACAGTATGTCAACTTGAAAAGTTTAGAAGTTTAACTGAGAGACTCACCAGGCAGCCAGGTTCTTACTTGGTAAATATCCTCCTCCTGTTCCAGAGGAGGACAGGGAGATTTTGTGAGTACTACACCCACCCAGTGTGGGGGTCACTGTGTATAATGTAAGGGAAAAGAAGAGGCTTTTTCCCCTCTTTTGCTGGCTGCTGCCTTGAACTGTTACCCCAGTGCCACGCCACCCTGCCTTGGAGCCCACTGATTATGGACTGAAACCTCCACACACTGTAAGCTAAATAAACCTTTCCTTCCTTTATTTTAGGTATCGGGTGTTCTGTCCCAGCAATGAAAGAAAAGTAACCGAGACAAAAGAGTAATCTGTGTTCTGCACTTCAACCTTTTCCTTCATTAAGATTAACGTTTCAGCCTTTAAATAGGGATAGTTCTTTTAATTTGCTTAATGCGGCAAAAACAGGAGATCGCTCAGTAAATTTTTCCAGACATCTTGCTTATAACCCTAAAGTCAGTGTTCAATAGAATTTAAACTGAGTTTAACCTATTTTTAATATTTCAAACCCTATTTGGTTCATGTTTTCCATATAAAATCTGCAGTTCTATCTGAGCATTCCGTCTTTCCATCCTCTTTTTCCACCATCAAGTGGTCTGGCTCTCCTGTGAGCGTGGCAGCCAGATGACAAATGCTTTTCCAGGTCACCCCAGGAGTTCTCCCTCTGCACCAGGTTAGGCAGCCAGCATGGGGTAGAAAGAGCAGGGGTGAGAAGTCGGGCACCCTTGTTTCCGATCCTGGCTCTGCCCCTCCTCCTCTGGGTCACCACACAAGCTTCTTGAGTGTCCTGGCCACCGTCCTCCAGTTAAAGATAAAAGAACTCAGAGTCACATCTTCCCAGAGCTTCTGGCTGGTCCTAACCTTCCATGGTTCTACACACCGAGCAAAATTGCATGCCATCGACCAACTCCTTATTTCCCCTCCTCTTTCATTAGAAGTCATCTGTGTTTCTCCTTCATAATGTGATCTGCTTAAGGAGTCTTCACTTCTCAAAATCCACATCACTCCAAAGAATATTCAGTCACCTTTTGCTGTGTTACTCATTCTGGGCTTTGCAAGCAGTTGCCTCAAGCAAGAAAAAGCTTGATGTCACAGGGATCAGTTATCCAAAAAGCAGCCTCCATTACTCTCCAAAAACCCATGGGCTAATTTTTCTGGATATTCCTGAAAATTCAGGGAACTCTTTCAGGATCTTCCATATATGGTCTCCTACAGCCAATGTCAGTCAGATATACACCCAAGTATTCAAGGCCAGTGTTTGGTTGCAAAATATTTCTCCCTTCTGCTTAAATTCAGAGCACTAAAATCTCATAACAGATCCGTATCTAGGCCAGGCTCCCTCCGGAGACTGGATGCCTTAAAATGAAATCATACATTCTTCCATTCATTTACATACTCAACAAATGCTCTTCCAGTAATACTTCCATGCCAGGCACTGTGCATCCTGAAGATATAGAAATAAGGTGCTAATTACTGCCCTCAAGAAACTTAGTTCCACTGCAGTGTCAACAAGTTGAACTTGCAACTTTAAATCCAGTTTGAATGGTTGAACAGAGAACAGTTGTGGTTTCCTTCTGTGGGCCACGTGGTTCTTTCTAGCCCTACGTTGGAAGTGGTGGGTATGGATGGCTTCATGGTATTTTCTGGGCTCCAAGCCCATGAAAGATTTAGTCAGGTCCTATGTTTGTGAGAACTACAGCAAAGGTCCATGTGAGAAGGTGGAAGAATGGCTATTTCATCATTATTGTACAGAGAGTCTTTGAAAAAGATGCCAACACTCAAAGGGAATGCAAGACCTCATGGCACCATTTTGAACTCACATCCTACGTGAGCAGAGGAACCTCTGACAGCAGGACTTGGCCTAAAATCTAAAGCCTCATCTTTGTTCCCGGCTCCTCTTCCAGAGGAGAATCACAGCTTTTCAGAGTAGAAGTTTCCTATAAATCTGGAGAAATTCCTCAACTGGGCAGTCCACCTCCAACTGGAGACAGGGAGACCGGATTACACTACATCCTCCTGCCCACTGGCTGCCAGGTTCTAAGGCACCAAGAGTTTGTAGCAAATTTTCCACTTTGCAGTTGACTCTTGGAAAAGGAGGATTTTTGTCCTGTTGTTTGAAGGTTTATATTTCCATTTGAAATGGGTTCTAGTTGCCTTAATTCTTTAGCTGCAGCCCAGCACCAGACGGTACAGCATGGCACAGGACAGCAGGAGTAGAAAGCAATTAACACTCACTGAACTTTTACTAGGAGGGAAACATGAGTTTTAGTTCTTTATGTGTCTCTTCTCCTTTAATTGTCCCAACAGCCCCCATAAAGTGGTACTAACACAATCATCCTCATTTTGCTGAGCAGAAAATTTGAATCTGAGAGAAATTAAGTCATTTCCCCTGTTCCTTATGGCTGGCAAGAAATGATGCTGAAGTTTTAACTGGAAATTTATATGATCATAGCTTGCATATTTCCTTGCTTGGTTCTTTGCCTCAAATGTTTAAAAAAGAATATTTGTGAGACGCAGGTGCTAAATAATTTGGAACATTATCACGTGGTAAACTAAAATTGAAATTTTGTAAAAGGAGTCTTCACATGAACTGCAACGGTGCAGGGAAGGATTTCAAAGACATCAAGATTTCAAAGAGCTACGTGATAGCTCTACTGCAAGCCACTCTGAGGGTGTCCTGTCCTGGCTTTCTGCAGGCCACTCTGCCCAGTCAGGAGAAGGAAAAGCTTAGGTGACAGTTTAAACGGATCACATCGAGATGCCTCCTTCAGCTAGTCCACATCCAAATCCACTTCTTTCCTCCTCCTAGAGAGAATGGAGAGGCAGGCCTCCGGAGCTCAGCATCTCAGCTCTGGGTTTCCCACTACCCACCCAGACTGTCCTTCCCAGAGTATGCAACCCCCTCAACTATGACTAGAAATTCCTCTCCCAACCAGCCAGGGAGGGGTACTGAATTTGCATGTCAGTAAAACTAGACAGCCAGAGTGGGAGATCGCAGAGCCGGCAGGCACACCACTCCCATCCGATCAAGGCCCGAGGGCAGCTGGGTTTCAGGCAGCTGCTGTTGGGAAAGGCCGAAACTTCGAGAACCTTAAAGCAGCCAGACACAGGAAATGGGTTCCCCACGAAACAGATATGCACCCTAAGCTCTCGTGACCAAGGGTGGCTGCTCCAATAGCAATGATCCAAGGCCCCCTCCTGCTCTCCTAACACATCTGGAGGATACTCTGACCCGCATCCCTGCCCTCCCAAACACTGTATCTCATTCTTGACCCCATCCACGGTGCCAGTTTACTCAGCTCCTAGCAAGAGCAGGGAAGCCCTTCTCCACCTGCAGGACTGTTCAGGAACTATCAGTTACTCCGAAGGACTTGCAGCATTGAGGTCTTTAGCTCCTACACCCATAGTGCGTGCGTGCGTGCTTGCCTGTGTGTGTGTGCGCGTGTGCGCGTGTGTGTGCGCGTGCTTGTGTGTGTGTGTGCACGTGCTAATAGGAGAGCTTAGCACAGACAAGCTGAATCCATTTCATACTGAATATTTTTGTCAGCTTGAATATAAATTTGGCGCAAATAACTTGAAGTGGCTACCTGAGACTGACTTTCCTTTACTTTATCCAAGATACTAGATTCAGGACAGAATGATTCACTGAAGGTCACAGGCTGACTCCCTCTACCTTTTCCAGCTTCCCATCTCATTCTTGCCACTTTATTTACGCTTCTCTCTCCCAATCTTTTCGTCATCAATTACACTGACTGTTCCACATCGGAACCTTTGTGCATTTGTCTAAATTTTACAGTTATGTTGGGGATGAAATTTCTGCTCTTTTGGAGCACCAAGCAGATGTTTCATTGGGTATTTATTGAAGAAATAAATGCTTGTTAGACATTTCATGAATGACAGATTGATCGAATGCTGAGAACGAGGAAGAAACAAACACAAAACTTTGGCACAGGTGTGTAAAATTTTACCACTGACCCTCAGTGTATGCAAATCGAATGCATGAACATTGCCTAAAATGAGAAACTTCCACTGAACCACACATTCCAAATTCTGACATTCCGTAGTAAGATAAGAATTTTAAGTAGGGCTCTCCCCAGTTTGCAGGTGGGCAAAAAAGCACTTGCAAGTTGACTGAGTTTTTTCCTCTTAATTTCATTGCCTCTTAAAACGACTGAAATCTCTGTGTTACAGCTCTGTGCTGATTCACTCAAGAACTTGAAGGCAGACCATTGTGACCCTCGTTTCTGCTTTGTAACCAGGTATTTCTACATCTGCAAGCAAAGTTCAAGTGCAAAATCGATTACAAAGGAGGGAACCACGGGAAGCCTGGGCCAGAGAGAATGTTTCTACTCTGCCTGCAAGATAAACTCATTACTCCTTGATGAGGTGCTTTCTTTTATTTCAATCCTCAAATTTAATACTTACCCAAAGTGGTTTTGGGTATAAAATAATATTCACTACACCATAAAGCTGAGGGATGAAAAAGTAGGAGGCAAAACATTAATATTTGTGGTTACTTAATAGATGTCTTTAAACATCCAAAAATATCTGAAAGACTAAAGACTGGGCTAGGGATGGCCATGTCCCCCAGAATAAGCATGGGTATGCAGGTATCTCTTTGCTATCCTGATTTCATTTCCTTGGGCTGCTGTATCAGTCAGCTTTCCTGTTGCTGGGACAAAATACCCAGCACCCACAGCTTAAAAGAGAGGTTTGCACTGGCTCACCCTTCAGGTATTCAGTCCAGAGTTGGCTGGCTTCAAGGCAGAAATGGCACAATGGAAGTGCATGGTGGAGGAAAGCTGGCCCTCTCACGTAGGCCAGGAAGTGGGGAGTAAAAGGAGTTGCTGGGAGGGAGATCCACCTCCCAAAGGTGCAGCCCTGTGACCACCTCCTCCTACCAGGCCGCACCTCCCACAGCTCATTTAGAGACCGACTCGTCATGGGATTCATCCACTGGTGAGAATAGCACCTCCAAGGTCCGCTCACCTTCTGTAAGCCCCACCTCTGAACACAGGAGAAACAAGAAGAAAAGCAGGAGATGGGGAATGAATTGGATTTTGAAAATG
Organism: Hydrochoerus hydrochaeris; assembly: GCA_004027455.1. NCBI lineage: Eukaryota > Metazoa > Chordata > Mammalia > Rodentia > Hydrochaeridae > Hydrochoerus > Hydrochoerus hydrochaeris. Next base: position 116,133 of record PVLA01001006.1, on the reverse strand, counting down.
CTGCTTGTGAAGTATCTATGAGCATTCAGGTAGTGATTTCTAGGAAACACATATAAGTAATTTTTAAAAGATAGAGCTGAGCCTTCCCATGACCCAGCAGCAGACATGTGGGGCCCAGAAGGAGAAACAAGAAGCCAGTTCTCCCTTCCCATGAGCCAGCCGCCCTGCACACTAGAAGACAAGGAGCTACCACTGCCCATAAGCAACAGGCTGATCAGAGGACCACAGGCTGAGTTGATAGCAACCAAGGTACCTAAACAACTTAACGCTTGTGTTGTTTGATTGACTTGCAGGCCTAAGGCCGGTAGTCTGAGCCTCTATTTAGAGAGTAACAACATGCAATATAGCAACTATGGGGATTTTCTTCTGTCGTGTTTTTGAAATACAGTATTGTTCTCACTGGTTTTTGTTTCATTTTATTGTTTTGTTTTATTGAATGTTCTGTTTTGATTGGTTTTATTCTGTTCTGTTTCATTTGATTTTATTATATCTCATGGCATAGGCAAGAATTTTGAAGACAAGAGGTAGTATGGTAGCCATGGTTGATTTCCTGTTATACTGGTTTGAAATCCAGTGTCACTTTCATTGTCTTGTTTTGATTGGCTTTATTCTGTTTTGTTTTGTTTGGTTTATTTTCTTTAAAATAAAATTAATAAGAAAAAGAGAGCTGGTCTAGAGGTAAAAATCTTAGAAGTATTATCCATTCAAAATGATCATGTAAAGAAATAAGGGAAAAATAAAAGTAAACTGCAAGAAAAACAAACATTAAACAGGGTAGCTAAGAGACTACGTCAAAAGACGGAAGCAGAGCTGGAGCTAAAGCCCAAGGGCAGAGCGTGTGCCTAAGACGCACCCTGGATTCAAGCCCCAGTCCTGCAAAAGAGAAAGAGTGAAAAATAGAAACAGGCACAGAAGACAAATATGTTCTCAAATAGTAATGACAAATAAGGCTATGAAAAGAAAAAATGTGAGCAAAATTCTCAAATATGAGCAAAACAAACAAAAACATTCCTAAGACATTTTATTATCAACCTGAAAAAATCTGACCTTATCACATACATAAAATTAAATTTCAGAGGATTAGAAACTGAAGTATGAAAGTCACAACTTAAGAATTTCTAGAAGGGAAAAAAAGAAAATATCTCAATGAATTATATATACAAGAGACAAAAAAGACAAGCTACAAAAATCAGTAAATTTCTCATAAGATTAAAAATAAATTCTCAATAAAATAAAAATGTAAGCCCAAGGCTGGAAAAACATATATTTAATGTGTGTATCCCATAAATTATAAGTACTGAAAATATCCAAGAACTCTTTCTCTTTCCCTTCCACCACACCCATCTCCCAACACACAATCAAACACAATCAAAAACAAAAGCTAAAATAAACAGTGGAAAGGCCATCCAATGACATAATCAGAAAACTCATAGATAAGGAAATCTGAATCACTAGCAAACGTCTGAAAAAAATCTCAAACTTCAGTCTAATTAAAAGTTCAAGCAACAAAATTTTTTATCCACCAGATTGATCAACCTATAAAACCATCACTGTTCCACTGTCTATGGAGCTGTTATGGTTTGCGTCTGGATGTCCCCCCAAAGCCTCATGAAGTCACAGAGGTGGCTGAGTCTAGCCTTTGTGATTGGTTCATTGCCTAGTGCTGGGATTGGTGGTGTGAGAGCTGCACCCACCCAGGGGCAGAGCCAGCCTACAAATAAGGGAGGGAAGAAGGCATATTTTCACCCTTTTGTTCTTCTTGCCCTTGTACCTGCTGCTGCCATGAATCCATGAATGCCTGGCCCTTAGCTACATCACCCTGCCTTGGAGACAGCTGAGTATGAATTGAAACCTCTAAAACACTGTAAGCGAAAGAAACCTTTGCTTCCTTCAGCACGGGTGTCAAGTATTCTGTCTCAGCAATGCGAGAAAAGTAATGAAGACAAAGTGTATAAAGCAATGGTTCAAAACCTAGCACTGTTAACAATTCTGGGGTGCGTGGATAGCTGTCCTGTGCATCGGAGGATGTTTAGCATCATGTACCTAATCTCTTGTCACAAGATGCCATAGAATGCCACCAACATTTTTGACAAATAAGACTGTCTTCACACATCACCAAGTGTCACACTGAGGGCAAAATAACCTCCTACCTTAGAGACAGATTGGAGCATAAGCAGGCAATAGGGGGTGAGACCCGGATGGCTGATGGTTGTAAAGCTAGCCCATGTTTATGGAGCATTATGTGCTTGAGGAAACTGCCCTCTTGGTGCTATTCCATGCATTTGCTGTGTGCTTGAGGAACCCTGAACCCATGGACTGTTCTCATCCCAGAAAGTAAGGCTAAGATTGATTGGCCTAGGCTGCACCAATCAGTGAAATAGTTATTTTTAGAAGTTATTTTTACCCTGATGAGTGCTTCCCAAACCCACGAGGCACCCTGGTGGGACCCCTTCCATCTCGTAGACCCCTGCTGTTAAGATAACCTTTTCCTGCACTCACTGCACCTTGAATGAACTTTTCCTTTGCATCACTTCAGTCTGGTTGCCTCACTTTCCAGGAGAGGAAACAGCTCTGAACCAGTCTCATCCCATTTCCTTATTCTTTGCCAGAGTGAGGGTGAGGGACTTGGAGAAAGGTAGAGGGTCAAAGACACCCCCACCCCCACCACACACACACCTGACACAGCACCACCACCATCAGGCATTGCTGGAGAGGGTACAAACTGGTACAATTCTAAGATGTAATCCCGTGATAATTAATACAGCTGAAGATATGCAGTCGACTTATGATCCCAGAGCTGTACTTTGGAGAAATTTTCACATAAATACCAAGAGACACATTCAAAACAGCTGCAGCTAAGACTGAATATTGGTCAGCGTGTGGAGATGAACTGTGCTATGCTCTTTAGCATGGTGTGATACAGAATAAAACATCACTGGATTAGGGTAATTATCACCATAATTAAATTTCACCAACATAGCATGGGAAAAGAGAAGGAGGGATGGATGATGCCATTAGCGCACTGCTTGAAACATGGACAAAAACTCCCATATTGTTTTTGGACACCTGTAAATGTAGTAAACTCAGGGTGGTGGTGAGTGGTGTTCCAGTGACTTGAAAGTCAGAAAAAGAGGCCGTTTTGCTCTGAAGGGCAGCGTGGGGAGATGGGAGCCAAGACTTTTGCACATTGTCTGACTGTTACTCACCGTGCTAGAATAGAACCCTGGCCAGCCCCATTGCTCTGCAGGCTTCCTGCTTTGGGATGCCAATGTAGGGCAGGTGGGCTGCTCCACAAAAAGGCAATTAGCTTCTTCCATGTCCCCTTCACTGGCAAACTGGGTGACCATAAGGACCTGATGTAGATTCCAGTTGGGGCTCATCCTGCCCTATCTCACCATCTTCACTGCCAGCCCTGCTACCCTACAATGCCCTCAGCTCACACCAGAGGCAGAGACCACATCCAGGTCTTCCAGCTCCTACAGCCATATAGAGTCTAATCCCTGTTATCCCTCAGCATGGCTCCGCTCCCTGATCGCAGCGGTAACTGATGCAAGATGTTTGCAAGCTAAATTCATGACACAGGGTAGGTGCAGCCTTTGGGAAAGAGGGGGAAGACAGACTGGCTGTGGATTTCCAGGGTCATCCACGGGATTTATGGAATAAATTATCAATCTGGTCATGGTTCACAACAAAATACAAAGCCAACTATGTGACAATGGATTCTAACACGCAAATTTCCTATTTTTTAAATTTGTACATCTTTATGGGTACATTATAATCATTCAATATATGAATGCAAGGTATAGTAAACAAATCAAGAGAATAAGCATTTCCAGCTCTTCAACCATTCACTCTTTTTAAGCATTGGAAATGTTGTACACTTCTAGTTGTTTTGAAATATAGCATAGGTTGCTTTGCACACGATAGTTACCCTGCTTTGCTAAAGAAGAAGCAGGAGCAATTCCTCTGAGCTGGGTTTTCTTGTCCTTGGTGGAATTTCTGTCTGTCCCTGCCCTCTGCCCTCTCCCATCTCACAAGTTTCTTAAGTTGGTTGCTGAGGACACAGTAATTAAGGAAGCACACGAGATAACGGGCACCTTATTGAACCTGTCATTTTTTATTGCTTTATCTGCAGAATAATCAGATTAAATGATATTGATGTGCCTTCCTGCTCTAAAAATTTTTCAAGTCCCCTTTGTACAGCTTGATTTATGATGTGTCAGGAAACGAAATACTTGCTCTTAAATATTTAAAGGACATTACAGAAGACCTTCCAATACTTGTTCAACCATATGTTGTTTTTGAGAACAATATGAGAAAAAAATGTTCTACTGATTACAATGGCCCACCAAAGGAAGACAGTGCTTTTGGAAGTGATGTATTCAGTGTTTGTGGAACAACCTTGGAGAGAACAGACACTTGTACATCATAGGGACTATAGAAGAACTTACCACCTTGGGTGGCTGATCAGACTGGAGTCCCTCACATCTCCTGAAGTTGAGTTGGCCGTGTTTTTTGGTATAAATACTTTCCATTTAAATTATTAGCTTAGATGGTTACAAATGAAAAGTTCAGGTCCGGTGGTTTTTTTCAACTTTAACAGCTACAGCATTACAGTCTGTAGCAGTTGATCAGGGAATAAGTAACTTCTTGTTTGTTAATTTAAACCTGTAGCCAGCAGTAAATAGCACACAGTGTGTGTAATGCAATCTTGAAAGGGTTTTATTAGAACAATGCTCAGACCTCATATGAGGAAATGGAAAAAAATAAGAAATGTAAATGAACATGATGTCAGACTGATGAAGGAAGTCTCCAGAGATGCTCTGGAAGTTAGAATGGATTTTAAGATTCATTATGATTGAATTATAAAATAAATGAAAACCAGCAGGGTTAAAGTTGAGGCTGACAGGGGCAGGGAAAGAAAGTTCTTTGGATCCCCAAGGCAGGGAGCAAGCGAGTTCATCTCTAAGACAAGAAGGTACTACCTTCCAGCATCTTCTCTGTCGGTGTTCCTCTGTGGTGGTCCTTGAGCTACAAAGCCAAGAGAGCACACTGTTGACCACTCAGCATGCTTTTGAGGGAGGAACATTATGAGTGAACATAATAATAATGTTAATAACCCTAAAACAACCACTAAAATCAACCAAGCACTAACCATGTGCCAATACTGTCCTGGGCACTTTACATGCATGAACTAATTTCACAATCACATCTATTTCATGCGAAAGAGACTGTCATGGCCCCAGTCTCGTACATGCTAACATGAGGCTTGAAGGGTTAAGCATTCCCCTTGGTCACACAGCTGTAAGCATCTAGACAGAAGCAGCTCTAACCCAGAGTCTGTGCTCCTTGGCAAACAGCTGCTGATGTTTCAGGGCTAAGATGTCTGGAGATTTCTCCTATAAAGATGTTGAAAATGATCTTCATTGTTTCACAGCTTTGAAAAACAGAGATTTGCAGCTCACAGTAGAAGGAAGACAGGGACATTGACTATGTCAACTAAATAAGGATTATTTAGAAGCTAAATTGGGGTGGAAAGAAAAATAAATTTTAGTTTGGGTCACATTGACTTTAAGATAATTAAGGGTGACCGCAGTACTAAAAAGATAGAAATATAAACAACTGAGATATAAATTGAGAAATAAAATTGAGATAATGTAAGTGGTACATGGAATTACTGGCTGGGATCAAAGCAAGGAGAGAGGGAAGGTAACAGTAAGTGAGTGATGAATTGTGAAGAACATGATAACTAAGAAACAGCCGCAAAGCCAGATGTCCAGGAAGATTAAGCAGTGCTCTGAGATGGAGGACCAGGAGGTGAGGAGAAATGGGTAGAGGGAACCCAAGGAGGAAGACGGCTTTAGAAAGGAAGGGAGGGCAAATACTGCCTGGTGTTTTGAGCCCTCCATCCACCAAAACCAAGAGGATTTGTTGGGGTTTTAAGTGGTTGCAGGATTTCCAGTGCCTTCCAGAAGAACAGCTACAGAACAGCAGCGCAATGAGGTGGTGGTGGATCCAGGAGAGAAGGAGGTTCTGAAGCACAACGTCCAGCAGACAATTCTTGCAAGAGTCTGGGTGAGAAATGGAGTTCGGGACATGTAGTAACCAGCAGCGTCCAAACAGGGGTCCTGTGTAGAGGGAAACACAGAAACAGGATTGCTGAAGTCTAATATTCTTGCCCCATTTTTCTTTAGCCTCTGCATGCAAAATACCTTTTCTCTATGCCTATAAAGAAGTTTCCTAATTAGATTTCTGCAAGATGTATTTAAGATCCAATTATATTATTTTAATAAAATAGCTTCTCATGGATTCCCTTAAGCGCCTGTGTTCATGGTGCATTTGGTCAACACACTTTGAATTAATTCTTGTAAAATGGCTGTTAAATTAAATATCTAGAAACACAACATAACTAAAACTAATATAGTAAATCAGGCACTGCCGTGTTTTTATTTTCTTCCCCTCATCTCTTCTCACAAGAACGCACAAGCTGAGAGAGAAATAACAGGAATAAGGTTAGGAAAGGAAAAGGCGAAATTATCATTATTTGAAGATGGCATGATACTCTACATAGAAGACCCCAAAAACTTCACAAAAGTCTATGAGAGTTAAGCAAAGTCAGCAGCATAGCCGGATACAAAGTCAACACTCAAAACTCAACAGCCTTCTGGTACACAAACGACAGACTCACTGAGAGAGAAATTATGGAAATAACACCTTTCACAATAGCATCTAAAAAAATAAAATACTTAGGAATCAATCTAACAAAGGAAGTAAAAGATCTATATTAAAAACTATAGTACTCTGGAAAAGGAGATTGAAGAAGATATCAGAAAATGGAAAGATATCCCTTGCTCTTGGGTGGGAAGAACCAACATTGTGAAAATGGCTATTCTCCCAAAACTGTCATACAAATTTAATGAGATCCTGATCAAAATACCATTAGTATACCTCGCAGGTCTAGAGAAAACATTCCTAAAATTCATATGGAACCATAAGAGCCCTGGAACAGCAAAGGCAATTCTGAGCAACAAAGGCAAGGCAGGAGGCGTCTCAATCCCTGACTTGAAGTTATACTACAAAGCTACTGTGATGATATCAGCATGGTGCTGGCAAAAAACCAGACCTGAGAATCAGTGGAACAGAATAGAAGATGCAGACACAATTACAAAGACACTCAGCCACCTCATCTTTGATAAAGGGGCTAAGCATGTTCACTGGAAGAAAGACAGTCTCTTTAATAAACAGAACTGGAAAAATTGGCTTTCCACGTACCAAAGACTAAAACTCGACCCAAGTCTATCACCATGCACTAAACAAAAGTCAAAATGGATCAAAGATCTAAATATTAAAAGAGAAATTCTAAATCTACTGGAAGTCTAGGTAGGTAGAAATCTTAAGACATAAGGGTAGGCGAAGAGTTCCCAAACAAAATACAAACCACATGGGAAGAATCAACGACTGGGATTTCATCTTATTAAAAAGTTTTTGCACATCAAAAGAAATCGCCAACAGAGTGAAAAGAAAACCCACAGAATGAGAAAAAAATTCTAGCCAACTGCCTCTCAGACAAAGGACTTATGTCTGGAACATATAAAGAATTGAAAAACATCAGGCCCCCAAATTCAAAGACCCTCTCCAAAAATGGGCAAGTTGAATACCAACTTCTCACATGAAGAGATACAAATGGCAAATAAACACATGATGAAACGTTCAACATCACTAGTCATTGGAGAAATGCAAGTTAAAACAACATGAGATTCCATCTCACTCCAGAGAGAATGGCTATTATCAAGAAATCAACTGATAACAAATGTTGGCGGGCTGTGGGGAAAAAGGAACACTGCTCCACTGTTTGTGGGAGTGCAGACTGGTGCAAGCACTTTGGAAATCAGTGTGGAGATTCTCCCCAAAAGCTAGGACTATAGGTTCCATTCGACTCAGCTATTCCCCTTCTGGGTATTTTCCAGAAGATTTGTTTAGTTATACATGTGCACCCGTTTATGGCAGCACAATTTGTAATAGTTAAATCTTGGAAACAACTCAAATGCCATCAACTATGGAATGGATAAAAAAGATGTGGTATTTTTATACAATGGAGTATTAAAATGGAGTATACAACAGGGTAGAAAGATAAACTTGAGGACTTTATAGGTAAATGGATGAAACTTAAGACCACACTTAAAAGTGAAATAAATCACACTCACATGTATAAATATCGTATTGTCTCCCTAGTACAAAAAAAAACTGAAAGAATGAATAAGATCCAACATGTACAATAGATAGTGTGAAAATGAAAGGGAAAGAAAGTGCTCAAAAGGAAAGAACAACTCAGACAATGGAAAGGAGAAAAGAAAGAACTAATCTCTGTTAGTTCATCAAAAAGAACAGTTTGTGTTTTCATTGTCTGACTGATCATTATATTCATGCCTAAATCTTATAATCTGAACAACTACTTAAAAGATAACAATATGTAATATATTAACTAGTGTTAATTTCCCTATTATTTTGTTTTGAAATTATGTACTGCTTTTATTCTTTTTTGTGTGTTTGTTTTTAAAAGAAAACAGTAAAAAAAAAAATCCAGAAGTTTTTTTTTAAGAACACATGAGCCAGGATCTACTTATTTTCTCCATCTCATGGGGCACAGAGATTCCATCTCTTTCTAACATCGCACAGTAAGCAGCAGTCATAGGTTCCAAGCCACAAGACACCAGGCCCCAGGTCTCCACCATCACGTGTCCCCACTCATGTTCATGCTTCATACCCACGGCTCCCTGGGGACATCTCTGTGTCATCTGGTTGGTCTTCTGGTGTCTTCACTTTCAGGAGTTTATTTCTCTCTCCTGAATTCAACTTGCACAACACAAAGAGAGCTAAGTCATTTGTGTAATTATATCAGTGTTCAGACAAACTCAAACAGGGGTCTGTTTATGCCTGTGTTTGAGAAGGTTCCTAGGTTACCTCGGCTCCCTCTCCATCTGGGAACCGGGCGGATCCCACTGGCTTGGAGAGGTCAGAGCCGCAAGGCCTTTGGGCAAGGTGTGTCATTGGAAGGTTTTAAAAATGGTTCCTGACTGTCAGTGTCGGAGCTGAGTTCCAGAGGAAATGCAAAATTTATGTCACAGAAACCATTCAAGATACGTACAGAAGAAAGCACCATGAAGGACCAAAGTCTCCCTTTAGATTTGGGATCCAAATGTAAGAGTGCTTCGAAAATGAGACTCAAACAAAGGAGGGGCTATTTCTTGCTCAGCTCACATTAATAGATGGGTCACAGTTTGCAGCATGATTGCACACATATTTTTTCAATTTCCTTATTATGAGCTACACAGTGAGCAACACAAAATAATATGAGGTCAAAAAACTAAATGAGGCAACACAAGGTGCTCCAGCGAAGACCAGCACATAAGAGAGAGAAACTGATGCGTGGAGATGCCCAGGGGAGGGATTCGAAGGCCCTCTGTGCTCCTCGGAAGCCAAAAGTGTGCAGTGCACCAAACAGCCAGGGGATTCCCAGGGTCAGCCACAGATACACTCTTGAAAGTCGCCAGGTCATAAACAAGTCACCATCAGATGAGAGCTAATCAAAGACAAATGGGCTTCCTCCTAGAGCATGTGGAGAGTCTAGTAAATAAAGAAAAGCATTTTATATTTTGATTCAAAGAACAACAGAGCTGCTCGACATGTCTATATGACAAACATCTTCAAGGCAAATCAAAGAGTAATAATTGGAAAAGGAGGTGAATGATACATACTATGAGCTCTCTAAATGGACCCTAGGAGACTCACAAATGCTCTCCTCACCACATCTCTCTCTGGATAGTTGTGTTGTCTCCCTCAGTGTGCAAAATAAACACCCTGAGACTTAGAGTTAAGTAACAAGGCCAACTTCACCGAGCTAGAAAACAGAGTCAGATTGGAACCCAGTTCTGTCTGGTTCCAGAATTCTTTCCCCTTCAAATTGTCCCTCTCTCAGTAATCAAAAGTCATGATCTCTCCACATTTGAATCTATTAGCAATATGGAAATTAAATAATACATATTAAATATAAAAACACTGAACTCTTTTTACAATAGTAAATAGAATAGATTTCTGCAATGTAAAATAAGCCATTGAGTAAAACCTAATTTTGCATATCACTCAGAAATATAATTTATATAGTTGTCACTACAAGAACCACAGCATAACTATTAAAATATAGAAACTAACTTTCCAAAAGACTGTTGTTCTAGAATTTATATTAAAAAAAATAAATATATGCAATCTTAATGGCACAACATCCACTGATTATTCTAACGGTGGAATTTCTGCATGGCATTATTAAAAAGCATGAGTCTCTCCTGGTCAATATATAACACCGGTGAGGAAGTCACATTCTCAGTGACAACTGGAAATCAAATAGAAATACATATTACAAATAACAAAATCCCAACTTGAACTGTTTTAATCAAGAAATGAATTACATTAGTGTACACAACAGAAAAAGATCTGCAACATAACTGGCTGCAGACAAGTTTGATTCAGGGGCTCAAAAACTACCACCCAGGGCTCATGCTGATGGCACCAGAGCTGGGTGTCACATCCAACACAGGACGCAGAAGGGGGAGGGCTGGTCTCTCAATGGAGAACTCGGGGGACAGTTGGGATGGGCAAAGGTTGCTTGGTGTCTTCCAAATGGCAAAGTCCAGTAAAATTGAAAGGCCTCTGGACTAGACAATAACAAAAACACGGACAACCTCACACGCGAAATAACACTCGTAACAACCAATGATTGATAATTATATTGGGTGATAGGTATTGACTGACTACTTGAAGTCAGAAGCTGAGCACTGATGTGTCTTTCCTCACACATACCTACACAGCAGGTGTTATGATTAGACACACACTGGACAGTGAGGAAGCTGAGACCCACCCTGATTTATTTTCCCTGCACAAAAAGTGGGATAAAGTCAGCACTCCCTGTAAATTACGGAAAAGCATCATTTAGAGTTCTGAACTTCTGAAAGAAAATTGCCAGATAGAATACAAATAAGGCCAAGTTCAATCAGCAAATATTTGAGCACTGAAAAAGCGTGCATACCAGGCTGCCCGCAGGAGGACACTGTGCTGGACACAGCATGAAAGAAAGGCCAGCTTGTGATTCAGCCTGCAGAAACAGTGTGCCCACTCTGGACTTCTCAGGGCACCTCCAATCTACCAAAGCCCTCCTGCCTCAGGGAGTTCATACATCCCGCACCTTTGCTTTCTCCCAACCCCCAGCTCTCTCCCTTCACATCTCCTGATCCTCAATATCTAGCCATGACCCGCCAGTGTCACCAGCTGATGCTTGAACCCCTCTTAGCCCGGTCTGTTCATGGATTGGAACCATCAGAGACGCAAGACCGTCACTCCAGGCTGAGCGCTCAGACCCCTTTACTGTTCCTCTCTTCCTGCAAGCCCCTTTTGGACTTTTGCCGTCCTCCTGGCATGCCCACCCCTCCGCCTGATCTTGCTCTCAGCAGTCCACACCAGCCAGCGCTTCAAGAGCAAACAGGAAGCACAAGGCAGCAACCTCCTCATGCTTATTACCGACCTTAACCCCGGCCTCACCCAGCCGCACAGGGCTCCAAATCAAATTCACGTCAAGCTTCCTCCTGAGGCCACTTGCAAATACTCCAGTCGGAGCGACCTTGTGCGCACTCCAAAGAAGCTAGAGCTGGAATGAAAGCATGATGAATTCAGTTTTGCGTGCTTTCTTTTAAATAGAGGAGAACTGACATTTTGGAGGTGCACCATAGCCATCACCTGCCCCGTGCAGGGGTAATAGATTAAGCCAGTGCGCTTCAAAAGAGGAGAAGGCTGTGAAAAATTAGGAAAAGGAGACAATCTTTCCTCTATCAAAGGATGGTTCTGTACAGTTTCCTCAGATTTCCCAGTTTCTTCTTTTATTCCAAACACTTCCTAAGTTTGATGGATACCTGCATTTCCTCGGAGGCATCCCTGTCATGTTATAATTAGATTTGCTCTGCTAATTTTGGTGGGTTTCTGTCACTCCCCCGCTAAATAGTTTGTGATGGTCTCTGAAACTGTTTCTCTTTGTTCCTTCTCCATTGCCAGACTCTGGCTGAAGTCATCATTTTTTCATAGCTAGACGACTACAACCCAGTTGCCCTTCACACGTTCCCTGCGCTCCACGCAGCCAGTTCTCAAGCTGGAAGACCTGGAGATCGTTTACTTCCACCGTACGAAAGCTTTCAAGGCTCCCCTCTGTTAAAGACCAAAAATAGATGATACAGCCCCAATTACCTAGCTTCTCACCCACGGGCAGCCTTATTTTGCAATAGTCCTCCCACTGCTTGTGCCCATTAGCTACCCTCAAACTCACAGCTCTGTCACACTTGAGGTCATCACTCATGCACTCTGCCTGACATACTCTTCAGAACATTCACTGACTGAATTCTACTCATCACCCACATCCTACCTTAAGTGAGATTTGTAATGATAATGGTTTTCACTGAATTATTTTTAAGCTCTGCCTTCCCTAAGGGGACTATGATTAATAGGTCAGTGACCTCGTCATCCCAGTATTCAGTGTCTTACATGTGGCAGGGAATCCTGTTGGTGTTTCTTCAATAAAAATGAGTGAAGCACAGATCCAAGCCACGTTGCCCACGCAATACACCGGAACAGACGTTCACAGCTTGATGTATCCACACGGAATACAAAAAAAGAGCAAAGGACACAGCAAGGTGTTTCAGTGGTGCCTTCTATAATCTTACAGGACAAAAGATAATGTATTAATAGCTATAAATATCTAAGAAGCCATTTATAAATTTACTGTTGAAGGGACCAGGAGGTCGAGGATGGCAAACCTTGCAGAGCTCTCAGTGATGCAGACTGCCCGCAGCTGCACGCGTGCCTTAGGGTTGCCACCACTGGTCTGGGGTTGTGAGCACAGGCTCAAGGCAAAATCACCTGGGTTTGAGTCTGGGCTCCATTTGCCTGCTGTGTCACCTTTGGCAAATTACCGATGCCACCTGCACCTCAGTTACGCTGTAGGACAGCCACACGAGGAAGCCACAGGAGGAAGTTCTAAATGGGATGACACATGGTGAGGACTTAGGCCAGCACTTCACAAAGACATTTCATCTCAAGTGGCTACTTTTGCACCTGAGAGTTCTGTATCCAGCTAAACTATCCTGCAGTCGCAAATCACTTCTTCAAAGCAGGGGCTTCTCCACAAATATACGATTCATCGATGCCTCCCCAAAACAGTCCAGGCTCTGTTTCAGACACCCAAAAAATGAATCAAAGTGAAGAAGGCAGAAAAGGAATGACAAAGCATGAGGACAGGAAGTCAAGGTGATGTTTTACATGTATTAACACCACAAGGAAAATGTCACACATTATATACACAGAAATATAAATATCATACAGTTATAACAGAATTATATGCAGAAGAAAATTTCCTTAAACACCGCTGCAAATGGGTGTATTCATAATCTTATTAGGAAAAAATAATCATTACTGTTTACCTAAATAAGATAAAATAGGTATTTTTCATTTAAAAAAGTAAGTAAGTGTGTATTTACTTTCCAAATTCCCTGGGATATGTGTAATAGTAGATAAAAAAGAAAGCCATTAACAACAAAAAAAGTCTCAATTAGAGAAAATAAAAACAAACAAATACAGAATAAAGCAAACTATTAGATACTGGTATAAAACAAGATAACTGAGATAAAATATTCTTGCCATTTTGACTATAAATGAAAATTACAGATGTTGGGCTTGTGTCTTGATGTTCCCCCAAAGCCTCATATGGGCACAGGTGGGGCTTCTCGGAGGTGGCGGGACCTGGGTTGCGCTGCGGGGATCAACCACTGACACAGGGTTGTTTCACGGTGTGATGCTGGGATTCAGGCTGTGAGTGCTGCCCGCTCAGAGCGTGGACAGCCTGGGTGAGGCAGAAGGGACAGAGAGAGCTGTGGGTGTGTCTCCCTTGTTGTTTGCTGCTGCTGCTGACACTTATCTTCTGCTCTACGGTGCCCCCTGCCATGCCACCAGCCTCGGAGCCACCTAACTACAGATGGAAACCTCCACAAACCATGACCTAAATAAACCTTTCCTCCTCTAACTGTGGGTGTTGGGTATTTTGTCTCAGCAGCGAGAAAAGTAGCTAAGACAATATCACCTATTCATATCACCTATTTAAAACAATTATCCTGTGAGTGGGCCAAAAATAGAGTGTAATGCTGTATTGAAAACATAAAATGCACACAAAGCAAAATGTGATAGGAAGTTCAAAAATCAATGAATTATCAAAGCCATATCAGGAAAAAAAGTAAGATGGGATTTAATGTACTTGTGCCAGATAAAATATGATCTAAAGGAAGATTATTTAAAAATACAAAGAAAATATTTCATGTAAAAATTATAATTTATTATGAAGCTATTAGAATGTAATGGTACACATTTAATACTCTGAAAATGTGACACAATAGAAATAAGTGAATTTCATGAAAAACATTGCTATGATTTCTTTGTCATCAGTAAATTTAGAAAGTGAAAGAATTTGATACAAAGAGCTCGATAGTATAAGAAATAGGGTTAGAGATGTAAATATGTAAATATACAGTAACCATGGAAAATAAATTCACAAGTTCTGTGACAGATTAACAATAATTACAGTGACTCTTCACAAACTGGAGAAACAAAAGACCTCTGAGAAAAACAAACTCAATGAATGTAAAAGAGGGGCACTTCCAAATCCATTTCCATTAACATCAATACCAACAAAGATTTGGTTTGATTGATTTGATTTTTGAGGTAATATCTCACCAGGTAATTCAAGCTGGCCCTAAATCCACTGTGAGCCTCCGTCCAGCATTGATCCTCCTGCCTCAGCCTCCTGAGTGCTGGGACTATAGGCGTGAGCCATTACGTTCAGCTTGCCAACAAAGATACTAAAAGAAGACAGTCATAAACTCATTTCACTTATGAAAACAGAGACAAAGATCCCACATAAAAACTAGTAAACTTTAGCAACATGTACCACAACCAAATCAGCCTCCCTAAGGAAAAAAAGATGATTTAATGCTAAAAAATTCATTAATATAAGATACAATGTAAATTGTTTAATGAACAATCTGCATAATTCCTATAGATCTACATAAGAGAATGCCAAAAATTCACTCAAATAAATGCAACAAGCATCACTGATTTTGAAATTTTTTTTGGACTTACAGCTAACAAGACCCTTGTTGATGAAATGCTACATGAGTTGCTACAAAATTCAGCAAAAAGGCACAAACATTTTCACTTCCCCAATAAGTGTAGAACAGTTTTTGGAAGCTTAGGGCAATACAATAAAACCAGAAGAAAAAGAAATAAAATGACTAAGAAATGTCAGATAAAAAGGATCAGTGCCTGCAATGTATTGCTGCCTGCCTAAAGTTTCAAGATAATTAAATGTATGGGAAAAATTTAAACTAATGTTAAATTTCAGTACAATAATCATATGTCAAATATGTAATAAATGATGCACTAGGAAAATTTTTCACAACAATCACCACAAAAATATACTTAGGAACAAATTTAGCAGTCAAAAAGTATTAACTACATCAGGGAAATATTAATTTTATTATAAAGAGATGAGTATAAAGAAGTTAATTGCTATGTTGCTCTTGGGTAGAGAAGGAAACACCATGAGAAAAGCGGTTTATATTTTTATTTTTTTAGAGTTTCCCATATGCCAGACTTTCCTAACTGCTTGTGAGTATTACATCATTTGTCCCTTTAAAACTTTCCTTGAGGCAGTTAAATAATTATTTCCATTTCAAAAATGAATAAACAGCTATCTTTTACATGCACACAAAGTCCCTAGGATAGATCTTATTCATATTCATAAAACAAATCTCATCAATTTTTAAAGAATTAAAATTCTATAAAGTACATTCTCTGATCTTAAGAAATAAACTAGGAACCCAGAAAGCCACCATGGAAATCTCCAAATGTTTCCAAGTCAGTAAACACAGTTCTTAATAGCCAATGGGTCAAAGCAGGGTGGCAAGGGAAATTAAATATTTTAAATTGACTGAATCTATCAAAATGTGTGTGTCAGCTAAAACGATGCTGAGAGGAAAAACATAGCATTAAGTGATATGTTAGAAAACAAAGTTTCCAAATTTAAAAACCTGCCCCTAAAACCTAAATCCTGAAGGGCAAAAGAAGCTACAGGCAAGAATATGGACAGAATAATGAAGATACGAACAGAAATGAAAGAAACTGAAAACAAAACCAGCGGGTGAAAGTGGATGAATTTAAAACTTAAATCACTGAGAACATCAATAACCTTGATAAACATCAAACCAGAGTGATCAACCCAGAGAGAAGAAGCAATACCAATGTTAGAAATCAAAGCACATGGACCTCTTCACATTCTACAGACATTAAAAGGCTAGTAAGAAATATGAACAATTTTGTGTCCATAAATTCAAGAACGTAGACAAGATTGACATGGTCATCAAATGACACCCGACTGAAGCTCCCTGAAAAAGAAACAAGCAAGCTGACTCTCTCTCCATCTAATTTCTAAAACTAAATTTAAACTTCAAAATTCTTCCCTAAGAATCCCACTGTGACAGTGTCCCCCGGGGTCCCTAAGCCTGCGATGAAGGCAGCCATGGCCAGGAGCTCCAAAGATCGGTCCCTGCCATCCACATCTCGCTCCACAGGAGACTGTGCACCAGTACAAATGTGCACGTGGGGTAAAGTCACGCCTGGCGTGGTGCAAGCCGTGGTACTCCCTGACATTCACACTTGGTGAAGATGGAACCGAGACAATGACAGAACCCAGGATAACCAAAGACAGCCCTGTATATTCTAGAAGAAGCAGGCTTGCAAGAGAGACGAGGCTTACAGAACTTCACTGACATAAGGGTCGATCATCCAAACAGCACCAGAGAAGATGAAAAAGCCATCACAGACAGCCAAACTTGGGAGAAATTAAGTGATGGTCAGAAAAGCAATGATGCCCACTTTCAGGCCACCAGGTTGTTCACCAGTTGCTCCCTGCAGTGCTCAGACCCCTTGCAACACTTGCTAAACCCAGGACTAAGTGTGCTTGGGATGCATCAGGTACGGGGGACTTTGTTTTCCCAGAAGCAAAGCACTATGCGGGCTTCATCTGAAAGCAGTGTGTGAATCGCGTACAAAAGATGGGAAGCAAGGTCGGGGCCTCCTGCGCCTGCTGACCTACATCCACCCCCTGCCCGGAGATCCTGCGCCAGCTGCAGAAAAGCTCACCTCTGCCCTCAGGTCTGCGAGAATCCCTGTGGGGAAGCCTTCCTTCCCAACCTGAGGGGGAGATGTGAAATCTGCACTATGGCTCAAGGGAAGCTCAAGATGCAGCAAAGGGGGTAGAGCATTGACTGCTCCAGCATGACACAGGGCCTCCCCCACCCCGGGGTGATGCTTTCTTTGCAACCTACAAATGCTGGTTCAGAATGGGCTGGGTAGGCTGGGTTCCACAAGCACCCTTATCTCTCTGCTGAAATTCACGACTGAAGTTAAAGAAAACGGCTTCAATGTAGGAGACTCTGGAACCCTCTCTTCTTATTTTGAAATGATCCATCACTATCCCGGGAGGGGAAAATGGGTCAGTGCGCAAAGGCCAGCTCTCCCTCGTTATGAGCCTCTGCATGGTGCAGCAATTCTTGCTTTCTTAGGACTTCAAGAAACACAACTGTCTCCATGGAAACAAGTAAACAAATCTTTCTTCAAAGAAAAGTTCTCATCCCTTGTCTAATAGGGTGCTTTCTCTCTTCAGTTGAAGGCAGATCTCACCTATCTAAGAGTCTAACCCTGTCTATGGTTCTTTTTCTGCCCTAAACTCCTGTTCCTCTAAGTCAGATACCAGGATGTTTCAGTATGAAAATCAAATCCAGAAGAAAGAGTTTTAGGTTCACAATCAGAAAAATAACTGCCAAGCTTGGGATAAAAATAGGAGGCTGCTTTTAAGAATGAATATGGAAAGTATCCAATTAAGCAGAGGGAAAAAAGTCATTTTCAATTCTGTCTGAATTTATGGTTCTGGTTAAACCTACCAGAGACTTGGAATTCAGGGTTTGAGCCCAGGAAGCTAAAGGGTGAACCATGAATACCTTCCCTCCCGGCTGGGCTGTACCTGACAAGTTGAAATTTCTTGGTGTAAGAAAAAAATTCTAACATGCAGAAAGCAGAAGAGCAGGAAAAGATTCCCCATGTGTCACTGCCACCATCCCTAACCTAGATGACAAATAAGCTATGATATTAGTGGGGGCGGGGAGGCACAGCAAGCAAAAAAGTAGACCAGAACAGCAGCTGTCTGAACTCATGGTGTATAGTAAAGCATCTGTATCTTGCGGGAATTTGGGGAATTTTTCGGTATAGTGGTGTGTGTGCAGCATGTATGTGTATACTTGAAGATATGGTATGTGAATATGCAAACATGGATTTATTTACCCGATTCGTGTTGTGAGATGTGCTTCACAGAAAGTATCTGAGGGTCACATCTCCAGGCAGCTAAGATAGAGGCCCTGGTACCCCTAGATTAGCACCAGCAGGAAGGAATTCCGCGGAAAGCTCACCTCCACTCTGAGCAGTCCTGAGAGCCATGGAAGAGAGCAGAGTTTTGATTTGTACATCTTGTCCACTTAACCTGGAGAGGAAGAAAGAGGTCCTGAAGAAAGGGTTTGCGTGAATTCACGATCAACACCCCAAGGAGGCCAAAATCCCCAGCGGGGAGATGAGTATAGAAGTGGATCTCGTCTGGGATAAACATCAGCTGACTTCCAGGAAGCACGCAGGAGCAGAAGGGACGTGTGGGAAAGGAGGAATGTGAATGAGCCCTCTGAGTGCGTCATAAATGCAGAGGAGGAAGAAACTCGGGAGTGTGTGGCTGCAGTGTGAGAAGGATTGACCCTCTTCAGCCAAAGTCAACGGAGAGTGCACAGGTCTGAAACCTGATAAATGAGAAGCAGGGAGCCAAACCATGGAGCAATGACCCGCCTTAGCCCAGGCCCCGGGTGAAGCCCGTCTCAAACAACCACTCCAATTATCAAGGTGCCAGTGAGCTGGAAGCTGCCCAGCACTTACCCCGTACCATACGCTATTAGAGAAACAGAAAACTGACACATAAGCCCAGAAGGCAAATTGGAGATTTTTAACCAAATTAGCATTAAAATAGGTGCTAGAAATATAACCCATGGTACAGCACTTGCCTAGCATGCACCAAGTCAGGAGCCAATACACAGCACCAAAAATAATTAATTAATTAATTGACCAAACTTTTGCTTAGACAAGTGTACTAATCTCAGGACCAAGAGATAGAGGGAGGGACAGTAGGGAGAGAAAGGAAGGGAATGTAAAAATGAATTAAGTTGTGTGATGCACAAATACCAGCTCTCCATGGTGAATGGGATTATGTCCTGCAAACGTGTACTCATAAAAATGAAGAAAAACAAAGAAAGCAAGAAGAAAACAGTCCTGACCACTGATGACTGTGGCCACCAGGGAGATGATGAGTTTCTCCTTTGTGACTCTCCAGAATCTCAACATCATATAAGGGCTCTCCTTGGAAAGGTCACTCCACAATAGAGTAACTGGAGATAAAAATGAGGTCCCCAGGCAGCAACAAAAAATGACAGACCCCCATCCAAGCTAATGCCACCCACTCTTCCCTTGTCACATTCCCAATAAGGCGCAGTGCGGGACACCCAAACCTTAAAGGGGGAGGGGCTTATTTTGGCTCATACTTACAGAGATCTCAGTCCGTGCATGGAAAACCCAGCCTGGTAAAAGAGCCTGGAGGAGGTCAGCTTCTCGTGTCGTGGCAGAAGGAAGAGAAAATGTAGGAGCAGGGAGTGAAAGGAGAAGCCAGGGGCACAAATCCTTCTAAACCCTGTCCCCAGTGACTTTCCTCTCCCAACAGGCTTCACTGACTAGTAGCAAATTCAGCTGCGAACTCATTGGTGGGTGAATCCCCTGAGAATAGAGCACCCTCCTTGTGACTGCTAGCTGTGATTTGTCAGCTTGATTTAAGAACAGCCTAGCAGATGGGTAAAGCTCTGGGTATGTCTGGGGACCACTGACACTGAGGAGGAAGAACCGCCCCAAATATGGGTGACCTCGGTCATAGCCTTGTGGCCTGGGTGGAATAAAAGGGGAAAGGAGGACAGCATCCCTTCTCTTCTGTGGAGGAATTCTGCTCTTTGCCGTCAGCTTTGGACATTTACCTCCAGTTCCCTCGGGCCTGTGGCACAGACTCCAGCCTTCCAAAGCAAATGCTTCAGCTTCCTGACACAGACCTGCACCCAGCTCTGCAGCGAGCTCTAGGCTATTGGCTTTTGACCGGATCCTCCAGTCTTCTGACATGCAGACGGCCACTTACACTCTTCCACCCTGATTCTTAGGTGGCCACTGTAAGCCTACCCTGTAAATCCTTTATATAAAATATAAATGTATATTTTTATATTAAATCAGCTCCTCTAGAGAGCCCTAATTGATAAACCAATGATCCACTCACTTTCCAAAAGCCCCATGTATCAGCCTTTGGGGAGAATCCTAGATCCAAACCATATCACTCTGCTCTTGGATCCCAAAACACTCACCTGCATCTCTCTATGCAAAACACATTTAGCTCATCTCTGTGAGTCACCAAAGTTTTAATAGATTCAGCACTGCTGAAAAGTCCAGATCTAAAGTCTCCTCTGAGACTCAAGACACTCTCTTAGCTCTGAGTCTCTGCAAAAATCAGAAAGAAAAACATATCCCACGTACAAAGGCACAAGGCAAACATACCCATTCCAAAAGGGAGAAATAGAGAAACAGAAAGGAAAAGGTGCAAAGAAAGCCCAAAATCCCACAGGGCGGACAGTAAATCCTATAGCTACAGGTCCAGGACCTGGGGCAAGTCCGAGGTGCCTGGACAGCCTTGTCTCCGCAGCACCGCCAGCTGCAGCCCTCACGGTCTCTGGCGTGGTTTGTTTCTGCTCACTGTCTATGAGTTTCCTCAAGAAAAGTTCTACACTCCTGGCATTGCCAACTTCTTGGTGTTGCCATGTCATGGTAAACAAGCAGCAGAGTGAGAAGGGAGGAGCAGGGGGGACATGTACTCTTCCAGGGCATGCCCCGCGTGATCCACCTCTGCTGCCCTGACCTCACTCCTAACACCACACCGGCTCTGAACTCTTCAGTGAATTAATGTACCATGGAGTATACCCCCCCCCAATGACCCAAATACCTGCGAACACTTCATCTCTGAGCACATAAGAATTTTGGGGGATGCTCTAGATCTGAACTGCAACATGCCTTGTCTCCAAGACAGATACTATCTGGGATTTCTTAACCCTGCCTTGCAATAATGACAATGAAGACAACAAACCACAGAATTGATTTGTTTTCTGTCAATATTTAATTCAGAACAGAACTGAATTTCATGAAACGCCCTCCAAGTCACCTAATCCAAGCTCACACAGATCTTGCAATGAGCCCTTCCCAACTTACTTTCACTCTCCATGATGTACACTATGTATAAGAGCTAGTCAAGACACAATGAAGTTATCCCAATGAATGCTTCGGGGCCTTAGGTCTTTATTTTCTCATGGAAACTGACTGAGAAGAGTTTTTCATGTGTGATGTTATTAACCCTAACTGCAACCATAGGAAGGCGGAATTCTTATCACACCCATCTTTCGCACAGAGGGAGATACTAAGGCACAGAAAACCAGGCTCCAATCTAAGGACCCAAATCCAGGCAGCTGGCAAAGATAGTTTAGCACAGAAGGCATGTGGCTTTCACCAGAACACCACCGTAAATGATTTAGTTACCCAAAGTCAAAACCTGAGACACTGAAAGATTCCTCTGGTACCTATAGCTACCACGGCTTTTTGTGTTCAGCTACAGAGGACCAATCACCTCTTACCTCCAGGCTCATCTTTCCATTCTCATTGTACTATGCTCCCCTAAATCCTCATTTTCTCTCTGGAACTGCTGCAGAAACTTGCCAAGTGCAATGTTTACCTCCAGTCACCTCCTCCTGTAACCCAGAAGGAATTCCCGAAGACATTTCCTGATCATGCAACTCCAGACAGACAGATAATACACACTGTTTAAAAACCATTAGGAAAAAAAAAAAAAAGGACTCCACAGTGAGTCCTTTAGAATCATCCAGCAAGTTGGAAGCCCCAGTACATTTTCCAACCTTATCACCATGACCTCTTTCCTTTCCAAAGAAACTAAACTACTTATCATCCCTGAACAAGTCCTGAAAGCTTTATGCTTGCAAACAATCTCTGATCCATGTGTGCTTCCAAGTTTCAAAATCCTGTCCAAGCTTGAGCCAGCTCAATGTCGTTTAGTCTCCAAGGCGATGCAGTTTAGTGAAAAGACAAGTAACGAACAGGGACCTAAGCCTCTCCCAACACTCTCTCCCCAGCCTCTGGCGCGCTCATGTTCTCGCGGCAAAGAAATTCATTTCACCCTTCTTTCTTCTCCTGTGCTGCTTTGCGTAAGCTTATTTAGAAGAATTACCACATTCTGCCTTACACTGGTGTTGTTTTGTCTTTTTGTCCTACTAGGTTTTTAAACCCTTAAAGACACAAAAACCATCTTATTCATCTCTGATTCATGTCACAAAGTAGAAAATTAGTAACCATAAATTAATTGAGCATTGTGAATGTTCACACTGTCAACCACAACCAAGTCCTTGTGGTCACACCTCTCTAGGATCAGTGATTTGCAGCTGAAAATTCTGAAGTTGGGTGAGAGAGCCTGCAGAAGTATTTTGGGGCTCCAAGTTTGGGAATAGGAGCTTTCTCAAAAATGGGTGTAAATCTGTTTTCTTTTTCTTGTTTCCCTGGGGACAATGCTGAATCAGGACCTTGTGTATACTCACTTGACACTGTTTCCCTTTCTCATTGGGCACAGGGTCACAAGCAGTTATGAGTGGGGTCTGTATCATCCAGTGTGGAGGACTCCAGACAGCTGCGGGTTAACCTGATGGCCAATCCGTGTGTCTCCACTACCGATTCATAGTCTAAAGAGCTCTGGTGATGGGAACAGGACCTGCCTCGCCCCACCATCCTATTCCAGGTCACAGAGAATTCTAGGTGGCTCAAGTAAGTGGACTTCCACTGACCACACAGATGGACAGGGCCAGCGCTTGGTGCTGGGAAGGTGGCCAGCATTTACAGACTCCTCCTCGATAGACTCCTTCCCAGTTCAGAAAACTTTTAAACAATCTTTTGATTACCAAAGAGCTGATTTTCCTGTAAGAATGTCCTCAGCTAGTGAGAAAAATTCACTTATTTCTTACGTTTCTACTTGATTTCTAGCTACCTTTTACTTAATCACTGTGGAGATTTTTTTTTAAAAGAAATTCATTCATTTTTTAAAAATTTTTTTAAATAGGTCCAAAAGAAAGAGCACTCACTCTCACCACTGCTTCTTGTGGCCCTTCGCTGTTTCTGGTAAAACCAGAAGTCAAGGGATCTGTCAGAAAAGCAAGAAAGTGCGACTGAAATTAGCCATAGAAGGTACCACAGCCAGCCTGCCTTGCTTAGGGTGGAAATTACTCTGTGTTCTACCACTTCCCTGGGGTCCGAGCAAAAGAACAGATGAAGAAGATTCAGAAAAGGTCAACAAAACTATGAAGGAGGTGTGGGGCTGATTTACGAGGCACATCATGCGGCCTGAGTACAGGGCTTGGCCAACAAGGCCAGGCGGAAGACGCCATGAACGTCCCCCAGTTCACAGGGAACCAAACAGCTGAGGAGGGCAGAGGAGGGCGCCGTCAAAGCGAGAAGGCTGCGGTCGCTGCTCTTGTGCTTCCCTGTTATTAAATACGGGAACCCAGTGCTTCGGATCTCAGCTGTCCACTACAGACGTAAACTCCAAAGTTTTCTAAAATCCTTTAGCATAATGAGAAAGGTAACACCACAGCGCCAAGAATTTTACCTTTCCAAAATGTCGGCAGTTCCCCAAGTGTGTTTGGGGTAGGAGCACTGACTGGTAAATCGCAAGGGCACAAGTCAATTAATAGTCTCTCTGAAAGAGGGAAAAGGGAAAAAGTAGGGAAAAGATAAACCGCCACAGGCCTGCCGATTGATCCCACAGAACTTGCCCGTTAGTTGGCTGCCAGGCCCAGCAATCCAGCAGCATTTTGAATAAAGTGTCCCCAGCTTCCTCCATGGTTCATTTCAAGCAAGAAAAGATCGCCACCTCCATTCTATCCTTCGGCCCAGCCTAGGGCCCAGGACCGAGAAGGGCAGTGGGAAGTGGCGTGGCGGGAGCAGATGGGAAGTGGCTCACAAGACTGAGGCGGCCTCCGCTGCCACTGAGGACCAAAGAGCCTCCAGTTCTTTCTACTGTCATTTTAAGTGTGGCAGTGAGGAACAAGTGACAAAACTCAAAGTGAGGCGTGCAGCACCTCAAAAGTTCCAAGAATAACTGACCACTTCGCTTCCTCTACAGTAGGTGTCGGGAATGTCACGGTGAGTGTGACACAGTCTGCTACCAGTCCTCAGGGACTGAGCAGGCAGACCCAGAAATGGACCCCTAAGGACCAAGGACAGCAGAGACAAAGCAAGGAGCAGCAAGTGACTGTGTAAAGGGCAACACCTCTCACAGCATGGAAGGTTTTCGAGACACGGTCCTGGTAACAGGGAAGCCTGCCATGACAGATGACTTTCCACTTACAATCGTGTAAGCCGGGAGGCCACTACCTGGGAGCGTCTGTGACACGTGACAAGTGGGTCCCTGTCCTGTGGCCTCTCAGGCATGCGTCCTTCCTGAAGAGTAGTCCTCTTTCCTGGGTCCATTCCATCCCGGCCACACCTGTCAGCGGTCCCCAGAGCCCCCCTCCTACACCCAGCCTGAGCCATGGACACCTTTCCCAGGCCCCCTAAATTGAGCCCTAGGGGAAGGGACGTTCCTTCTGCTCATTAACCAGAGGCATGGAAGGACCGTGGTTTGGAAGGATGTGGAAGAAACTGGCCTGAGCTGTGACAACACAGAGAGCCAGTTAGACAGACAGGAGTCCTATGGGCCTTCAAGGACCCTAGTGGCCTCTGAGACCCCGCAGCACCATCCCCATGCGGTTACTCCGTGCAATGCTCGAGGGTCCTTCCAAGAAAGCCCTCTTCCAACAAAAGCTCATTCAAGCTCGATTTCTGTCGCTCACAACGAAAGGACCCGCTGAGGCGTTGGGTCAGGGTGAGTTCTTGGTGCAGTCATCCTTGACTTTCCTTTTCCTGTCTCCAAGAAGAGTCAGCACACGCTTAATGTGCCAGCTTCTGTGCATCCAGTCCTCGTTCTTTCCTATTTGGAAACCGTGGCCAATGAGCTTCGCTCCCTAGCGGACCTGGTACTAGCTGCTCCCCACTTTGGAGGCTCCTTCCGTTTCCTACAATGCTGAACTGCTAACACCCAAGAGCCACCCCTGGGTGGGCTGAGTGGAGTCCGAGAACCTGTGTCTTTTTGACACGTCCCCGTTGGTTGTTGCAGCCAGATGTTGGCGACATCCCTGGACCAGGCGACCCCCGAAGCCCAGCAGTGTGAAGAGTATAAGGACACCCCAAGAGACACGCGGAAGAGCGGTTCTGCAGCTGACACAGCTTTACCCACAGCTCAGACTCGCTGGGAATTACTGGAAGCAGGACACAGCTACCGCTGGTACAGGGAACGGTGCTGAGGAAAGCGGGGTGTCCAGAGGCAAGCCCCCCCCCCCCGTTCTTTCCGCAGGCTGCCCTGGATGTCTTGGGCACTGCGCAGAGGCGGTGTAGAGGCAAGGTGCTTCTTTTCCAAGTCTCCAGTTACATCACAGGCCTGTACGGTGTTTCTTATAAAGTGTCTGCCCAAGGCTGGCGCTCTCGGAGGAGCTGGGCACGGTTTTCCCGGCAAAGTCAGGGTGCGGGGGGGCGGGGGGGCGGTGGTGTGTGAATCCTCCAAGCAGTGTCACCTCCTGGGGGCATGAACGCTGCCCTCTGTCTGGAGAGGTGACGCTCGTGTCCCAGCAGTCGCCCCTTGGAAGCAGACAGCGGTGAAGAGGTTCGGTTCGCTGGGCTCGGCCCGGCTCAGCCCAATCCACTCCCTGGCTCTTGGCGGCGGCTCCTGGACCCCTCCAGCGCTCCGGACTCTCCCTCTGCCAAGAACAGTTTCCGTCTTTCATCTGCATTTTATTGCATTTTATTGGGTTCCCACCAAACCTGTGCAACTCCGGGCGCCAGACCCAGGGAAACTCGGGATGGGCAGCGTCACAGGGGCCAGTGACGCCCTGCACCCACCCTGATGGGGGCCCCTCGCCGTCCCCGCTCCTTCGCCCCCAACTCGCGAGCATCCCGCTGGGTCCCCGCGAGCACGCGGCCCCTAGTCCAGGCGGGGGTGGCGGAGACGGGCGCCGGGCGTGGGCGCAGGGCTGTCCCGGGGGAAGGCGCGGCAACTTCCAGGAGGAAGCGGGCGCCTCCTCCCCCGGCCCGCGGGCCGCACCCGGCCGGCCGCTCCCCGGGCCCTGGGAAAAGTCGCGGCGGGAGCGCGGCCGGTCGCCATGGCAACGCGGCGGCGGCGCCCCGCCCCCCCCCCTCGGCGCGCGCTATAAAAGCTGCGGTGCAGCCGCCGCCGCCCAGCCGGGCCGGGACCAGGGCTGCGCGGTGCCCAGCGAGCGAGCGCAGCTGCGAAGCCCAGCATGCGGGGCGAGCGGAGCATGAGCCTCCCGCTGCGGAGGCGGTGCCTGTGCGTGGCCGTCCTGACGCTGCAGCTCCTGGGCCAGGTAGGCGCTCGCCCCGAGGGCCGGGTCCCCGCGCGCACCGAGCCCCACGGCCCGGGCGCACGCGGTGACCGGTCCTCCTCCGCCCGCCCAGGCCTCCGCCGCTCCGCGCTGCCCCTCCCCGTGCCCGCGCCAGTGCCCCGCGCCGCCGCCCTCCTGCGCCCCCGGGGTGCGCGCCGTGCTGGACGCCTGCGCCTGCTGCCCCGTGTGCGCCCGCCAGCGCGGCGAGAGCTGCTCCGAGCTGGCGCCCTGCGACGCGAGCGGCGGGCTCTACTGCGACCGCAGCGCCGACCCCAGCAACCAGACCGGCATCTGCATGGGTGAGCGGCCCCCTCCCGCCTCCTCCTACCTGTCCCCGAGGGAGGTGGGCAAAGCAGGCCAGGCCGGGTTTGGCGGCGCTCAGTCTGGGTCACCCGGGGCTTGGGGGCTCCAGAAGCCAGAGGACAAACCTGCCGGCGGAGGTTGACTGCAGAGCAGGAGGGCCGAGCCAGCCACAGTCCTGCCTCTGGACGTTTCTAGGGGACACCTGGGGTGCACCCCCTGCCCTTTGTTTTCACACTATAACCCCGGGGCTTTGAGCTGGAGCAGCGCCACCTCTCCTGGGGGACCGTGTGAACCCCGGATGTTCCGTGCCAAGAAACCCGCACTGGCCCGGTCTCACCAGTTAACCTATCTGGAGAGTGTGAATGGCACTTTTTTTTTAAGTCTAAACTATCCCAGTAGGAGAATCTGAGGTGGTTCTTGTAGTGACTTATCTTTGGCCTGGGAAGTTGACGCTTCACAGTCATTTTTCCTTTTGTGTTATACATGGAAAACTCGGGGGAGAATCTGGAAAGAAGGCAGTAAGGGTGTTTAGGGAGCCAGTGACCCGCAGTGTGGCGTTTAGTGTGCCTCTTTCCCCTGCAAAGGGCCCAGGTGGGTGTGGCAGGCTCCGCGGGCCTGGGGTTCCTTCCTGCGCTGGAGGACGGCCCCTACCCTGGAGGCGCCCCGGAAACCACCTCCGCCAGCCCAGCCTGAAGGACCAGCCTCGGGCCAGCTCCTCCGGTTCTCACGAAGCCTCTCTCCTCTGGTGCTTTGCATTCTTGCTCTCCCCCCTTCTTCCCTCCGCCCTGCTTCCTCCAATGTTCAGTGCTAGAAGGAGACAACTGCGTGTTCGACGGGGTCATTTACCGCAGCGGGGAGAGGTTCGAGCCCAACTGCCAGTACCACTGCACCTGCCGAGACGGCCAGATTGGCTGTGTGCCTCGCTGCCAGCTGGATGTGCTGCTGCCCGGGCCCGACTGCCCGGTTCCCAGAAAAGTGGCCGTGCCTGGAGAGTGCTGTGAGAAGTGGACCTGTGGCCCCCACGAGGACAGCCTGACCAGCCTGGCCCTTCCAGGTGAGCAAGGCAGGCCCCGCGGTGGAGGTGGCCACAGGCCTGCGCCAGCCTCCGACTGTCTGGCCTGGGTTTCAGCCGAGCTGCGTGGTTGAAACAGCGCAGTTTCTCCCGAGGAGAGAGAGCCTGACAGATCCAGTTACCGTTCTGTCCCGCTTTTGCCTCCTTTGCTGTTACCTGCTTTGTACCCCATTCATCCTAAATGACCCTTGTTAGCACAAAGCCAAAAGTCAAAATCCTCTTTCTCCTCTGGATTCCACACGTTCTCTCTCTCTCTGCTCTCTCAGGACTCAAAACTCCTCCCTCCACAGGTGTCACACAGAAACTTCATCTTTCCAGATGCCAGGGGAAGGCTAAAGTGACAGTTCAGGACCTGTTACTCTTTTTGTGTTGTCTTATAAATGACAGTCTAGGAGAGGGGCGGGAATCTCAAAAGGCAGTAGAGAATGCTTTGCATGCCATTTTCAGCCAGATTATTTCTGTTGGGAGCACCCCAAGTCTTTCTGAGGTCCAAAATTATCAACCCTGCTGGACAGATAGGAAAACTGAGATATCCCCAAGCCATGTATATGAAGTGTCCAGACAGAACATTTTGCAAGCAGGGTTCAAGTGTGTGTGTGTGTGTGTGTGTGTGTGTGTGTGACAAGCTCTACCAACTGAAAACAAAATATTACTTTCATGACTATTTTGATTCGGCTCATTCTACTTATGCATCAAAAGTAAAGTTTTAGCGTGATCTTTTTTATGTACAGAATCCCAGGCTGAGACAACTATCTGTCCAGAGAGTGTAGCTCTGCGGTAGAGTATGCTCAGAGTGCTGGAGGTTCTGGGTTCTGCCCAGCACGACCAGAATCCCGGGCTGAAAGCAGTGCACCTTGCAGTTGGTGGTGGTGCATTGCTCTGTATTCTTAGAGCTACTGAGCTTCGCACAGACAAGTATCGTGTAAACAATCATCCCACACAAAGATGGTTTCAGATCTTACCCTGTGTCAGTGCTCTATTTTCCATTTGGGGTTGATGAATAAACCGGTTCTGTGCTTTTGGAGTCCAGGGGTTCAGTGGGCGCAGAACTGAACGAGATGCACTTCCTAACATTGGCTAGCGGATCACCTTCGGGCGTCCTGTATTTTACCCAAGAGCACCCTCATCTCCCCCCTGTAGCCTACAGGCCAGAAGCCACAGTGGGAGTGGAGGTGTCCGACTCCAGCATCAACTGCATCGAGCAGACCACGGAGTGGAGTGCATGCTCCAGGAGGTGCGGCATGGGCCTCTCCACCCGGGTCACCAACAGAAACCGGCAGTGTGATATGGTGAAGCAGACCCGGCTGTGCATGGTGCGGCCCTGTGACCCAGAGCCTGAGCAGCCGGCAGAGAAGGTAGGGCACTGGGGAAGCCACCCCAGAGAAGGCAGCGGCCTGGCCTCCTGGAGCCCGGCCCTCCGGGGTCCCTGTGATCCCAGGTGACTCAGGGGTTAGTGCAGGCTGGGTGTTTGCTCCAGACAAAAGGCACAGCCATTCTGGAAGCCAGGCTGAGTGTCTTCTGGTTTTCCTTTTTTCTGTACTGGGTTTAAATATCACACAACTCACAGCAATCTACAGGAAGGAGGATGGGGCCAGGCAACTAAAATACTTTTCCCTAATCAAGAATGGCTGGCAGGTCCCGTTCCGCTCTGAGGGAAGGTTGGTTTCAAGTTGTCAGGCGCAGCTGAATTTAGAGAGCAGGAATGTCAGGCTATAGTTTTCCTCACCTCTTAGCTTAAGTTTGAGCTGGTTGAGGCAATAGGATAGAGTTACCTCTGCCTCCCGTGCCCCACAATTCCCAGCACCCCATCTCCCATGAGATAAACAACACAAATGGGCATCTGGGAATGACTGTCGTTATCTGTAGCAGCTTGGTGGAAATAATACATTTACCAGAGTGAAATAACACAAGCCAAATCAAACAACTCATTTCTTCCTCTTTTGCTGGAATTCTGTCAACAGAGCATGAACTCTGTGTAAGGCAAGCAGATCTGAAGCTCTGATGGAGCCTCAGTGCCATCAGACAAAAGGAAACACCAGCTTGAACCATATATGGATCTTTGTACAAACCCATGGCCAAAATAAAACACCCTAGCAACTGAGAATGCACAGATCTCCACCACAGCAGTGTCACCGTTCCTGTGCTTGACGGGACAGCCCTGTGGCTGCCCAACTTGGCTTCAGAGCCTTTATACCACATGAATAAGCTGTGTGATCCCGGGCAGCTTTCTTTACCCCCCAGCCTAATTTCTTCCCTTCTGTAATGGGGTCATTAAAAGTCTGTCCCTCAAGGTGATCATGAGGATTAAGTGGCATAATATAGCCAAGGGCTGGACATGCATTAAGTATGCTGTTAACACTGGTTGTCATTTCCCAAAACGGGAAATGGCATCTACTGATAAACCACGAATCCTAGTGCTCCTTTTAGTTATGTCTGTGGCCACTTAGGTTCTTTTGGTTCATCTAAACTTTATGTTTCTTCTACCAATTTAGAAAGAATATTAGAAACACCTTTTCCTATAAGACTGTAGCCTAGAAGATGCACCTTCATTCACCTAGGAAACATGTATACCATAGTTGTTCACCCACACAATCACACAGTAACACACACACACGCACACACACCACAGAGATGGTGCTGGCTGCTGCCTTTCTCTCCAGGTTGACAAAAATATATGCTAAATATTAAAATGTTAAACATGCAAGAAGGGGAGAAACAAGAATCTGGGAAATATTCTTTACTAAATGAGGCTTTTGCATCTTGTATCTGTAGAAGTGGCCTTTTCTGGGGTTTCTTTTCACAGAAGTATTTCTTGTAAATCGCATTCTACTTGATAGTGGAAGGTGTAGATGTAGGTGTTCTTTGGTAGTGTACATATTTCATCAAAGTTCTAGAAGGACATTTGGAATTTACAGGGAAGCACTAGCATAGTAGTCATGTCTTCCTTACTTCCCGGGGATTTTTAAATCTGAGACAATAGTTCTTCAAGTGTAGACCCTGCGGCCGCATCTCAGGACTTGTGACAAGTGCGTGTCTGTGAGTTCCACAGCGTAAATACTATACACAGGTGCCTGCACGCCAGGCCCAGAGCTCTGGGTCTTCCCAGACCATTAGACGATTCCAGAGTCTCTCGTTTAGGGGGCTCTGAGTCTGATCGCCCCACCAGCTACGTGCCTTGGAAAGTGGGAAGTGCAGAACCGCAGCAGAGTGAGAAATGAAACAGTTCTCTGTTGAATTATCAGGGTCCTGGATCCTCACTTTCTGTTCAGAAAATTCTCTACTTGCTTCAACTGCAAGGAAGAGAACCTTAAATCCCATCATGTTATAATTTCCCGAGGTCATCGTATAATAGAAGGAATGGGCTTGTCGTCAGACAAATTCAAATGCTGAGTGTTTTCTATCTATAAAGTTGGGCAGCTGTTCCTTCTAGATTTATTCCCTCTCCCTTTGTAACACCTGCGAACACTTGTTACAGTAGTCATAAAGATAGGTTTGGTTATCATCTCTGTGCTCTCCCTTTCATTCCCTTCAGGGCAAAAAATGATCCAGCACAATCAGGCACTGTGTTCACATTGCATATGAAAAGGAAAAGGAAACAGTAAAGAATTGCCCAAAAGACCACGGGAATCCCAGATTCTTTTTAGTTTGTCATTGGCCACAAATTTGTCACAAGGCCATTCCAAGCTCTTAGATATTCCAGGGAAGGAACTCTCTTTGATGACCCTGTAGTCCCCCAAAATTAATGTTCTTTTAGCAAAGAAGTAAAGCCAAGGGATACTGAGAGGGTGAGTAGCAGATTATTCCACACCCATGCAAGGATCCTGCAGAAAAATGGCGGTCACCCCATGCATGGCTTCTTTTCTTCTCCTGCAGAAAGGGAAAAAGTGTCTCCGCACTCAGAAGTCGCTGCAGGCCATCCACCTGCAGTACGAGAACTGTACCAGCCTGCTCACCTACAAGCCCAGGTTCTGCGGGGTCTGCAGTGACGGCCGTTGCTGCACCCCCCACAATACCAAAACCATCCAGGTGGAGTTCCAGTGCTCGCCGGGGCAGACCGTCAAGAAACCAGTCATGGTCATCAGTACCTGCACCTGTCACACCAACTGTCCCAAGAACAACGAGGCTTTCCTCCAAGACCTAGAGCTGAAGAGCAACACAGGGGAGATGTAAGAGACACCCCAGCAGCAAACCACAGCTGCTGCTGAGCCACCATCCAGTGAAAAGAAGAAGAAAAGTGAAGAAAAATTGTCGTGTCCTTGAGTCCTATGTATTTTCCTGTGATCCTATGAGGTCACTTGCATCTGTCTTTGGTTTATTGAGAGATATTCAAACTGTAACTCGGAGTCAAGGGAAGCTCAGGATACGGCTTAGGGATGACTTATTTTCCTGTGATGTTTATGGCCAAATGCAAATTTCTGTACACTTAAGAAGCCAGATACATGATGTCCTGTGTTGACTGTAGCACGTGACACTCATCCTGTTTCATGGCGCACTAGTGCCATTCCAAGAAGATGTCACTGTAGAGAGTGACACGGTGAGATCTAGGATCACACAGAACGTGTCATCATATAAATATCACCCCATGTGTGGAGGTCTGCCTTGTTGGGTCCCCACTGGGCTCCCTTTGGTACAGGTCAACTCTACCCTTGAAGACCAAGACCCAAGGAAGCATATGACTCTGTGTTAGACTATTAATTGCATCCAGCCATGCGCTGGGAGACTCGCTGTATCTGCAGCGATCCGGTGTTTGTTAGTGAAGCGGACAGGTGTTGGGAACTTTCTCCATTTCAGATAAACTGACTCCTTTCCCCTAGAAAGAAGCGCTACAGGAGACTCCCGACATGTACATGACTGGGCCCTCGTGGCCCTCTATCCTGTAGGTGGCCGAGGCTCACTAGTTGTTTTTAATTCAGCAGAAGCCAGTGATATCAGCAGGGATCTCCTCATCAGTATGTAAACTGAGGCTCAGAGCACTTGGCTGTAACCTTTCACAGGTGCTTTATGTGGAATTTTGAAAAGAAAGCAGAGGGAAGAGACAAAATCACCATGATCGTGATGGTGACAGACCAAAAATTTTGTGAGAGTTTAGAACTACTTAGACATACTCCAAACATATACTTAGGTTATAATTATGAAAACTCCTGAACAACACACACACACACACACACACACACACACATATATATATATATATATATATATATACATATATATATTATATATATATATACATACATGTATCTACTAGGTCAGGCTTACAAGACAGCCTGCAAAATTAAACCTCTTCATTCCCCCAGTGTTACCATATGTGTTCCATTTTTTTCTCCTTTAAAGTATTTATAGAAATATAAATTATGCATTTTGTAAAATACTCTTTTTAATGTCTCTACTTGTCAGACACAGCCCACAAGAACACGATGTCGTTACCCGTGTGTGACTCTGGTAACCCTTTTGTGCTTCCAAGTTTGGTATGGTTGTTTACGGAAAATAAAAATCTCTGAATTGAATAAAGCATCAGTCAGTGACACTTGTGGAAAGCAAGATGGCTAGTTTGGGGCAGGGGGCTTCTAACTTCCTTCCCAAGGGGAACAAAAGACATCCCTTATTGACAGGTGATCACCACTGCCAAGGGTTCAGAAATTCTCCACGCCGTTAACACCAGCTTCATCTAGAGGCTGATCAGTTCTTTCCAGACCGCCCCCTGGCATCTCTATATACTGGAATCTGAACTTCTTGCCTCACCAGACAAAACTTACCTCCTTGTCTTCCTCATCTCATTAAAAGGCTCTCTGGCCTCCTAATTTCCCAGCAGACCCCATTAACACTGCCTGGGTCACTCTGCTCTTGCTGGAACCATAGAGAGGCACATTCATACTCATCAGTTCTGAATCTGCAGAGTCAACCAACCAATTTCTGCAAATACCAGGAAAAGCAAGCGTTACACTGGTCCTGATGTGTGCCATGTGGTTAGGCCTTCAGTGGTTGCATCTGAATTCAACAGGTACCATTTTCTAGTAATTATTCTCTAAACAATCCAGTATGATGATGATGCTTACATAGCATTTACAATGTGTTGGATGTTGTAAAGTCATTCAAAACTTACTGATGGTTAGTGGGGCCCAGGAAAAGAGAAACCAGATCGCACCTCCAGTCAGCCTACCAGGTGTGGGCTGATAATTAAGACTCCCCACTCCTCCCCCACCCCAACCCCTGTAAGCAACTGGCTGATTCAGAGGACAAGCTGAGTTGATGGTAATTGAGGTACAAAAAGCAACCAGATGCTTGTATTATTTGGTTAACTGCAGCCCCGGGGCCAGCGGTCTGAGCATCTATTGAGAAGATAACAGTGTACAGGTCTGGCAAATATGGGGGATTTCCTTCTGTCTTGTTTTTGAAATCCAGTATTGTTCTCACTGTTTTGTTTTGTTCCAATTAACTGTTTTTGCTTAACTCAATGTTCTGTCTTTATTGGTTTTATTCTGTTTAGTGTGGTTTGATTTTGCTGTTTGATGGCATGGACAACTATTGTGAAGATCACAAGCTATACCATGGTAGCCATTGTTGATTTCCGACTGTCCTGCTTCAAAGTTCTGTACCAACTTCACTGCTTTGTTTTGATTGGCTTTATTCTTTTTTGTTTGTTTTATTATCTTTAAAATAAAAAAATTACAGTACAGAGAGGATGTGCATAAGCTACATAAAAACACTGCCCCGCCTGATGGAAGGGACTTGAACATCTGGAGATCCTGGCTTCGCCAGGCACCCTGGAACTCATCTTCTGAGGACATGGGGACAACTGCATTTCCATGATGACCAGGCTGCAATCGGGGCAGTGGGAGTCACAGTTAATAGGAGTTAAGTGTTTTGAAGTATGTGGCTGATGCAGTATAGATCTAAGATTTTCCACAATTTAAAGGGAGAAGCCAACTTTATTTCTCCAACTTCACTTCCTGTGTCTGCAGCCCCCTTTCCACCCTTCTGCATATCTAGTTCTTATTTGTTTTTAAAGTAAATCAGAAAATGAAACGGGATCCTTGAAGCTGATTTGCAGGAAATGATCATGAAGAAGTCCCGCGTGGATAGCGCACCTGTGCCGTGTGGCACACTTCATCTGTACTATTTAACTTGCTGGGCGACCCTAGGGCGATCATGTTCTCCATGTCCCCGGGTTACTAATGAGAAAACTCTTTAAAGTAAATAAAACCAGGAGATCTGAACTCAAACCTTTACTGCACCTAACGATACCACATAGGTCTATGGGTCAGAAAGTGTCTATCTTGGGAGCTGTACCATCCACGTTGTTCATGAAGGCAAAAAAAAAAAAAAGGAAAAACTAAAAGACCCAACAATATAGATTTGGCTAGATAAATCATAGTGTATACATTATAATGAACAATGACCATTAAAGCAAGAGGGTAAGAAATTATATTGCAAGTAAATACACCCACAAAAAAAGTGTCAAGCCATAGGAAGAGTGATCTGTTTTTGTTCAAATATCTATAAGCATCAATCGAAGGAGAATTAGAAGATGACACCAAAATAATATTAGTGATTATGGTAGGTCAGACTTACTGTTCTTCTTTTTCATGATTTCTGTACCAATTTTCTGAGAAAAGTGTCTTTATAACCAGAACAGAAAATGACTGAATTAAGATAGTGCTCTGAGCACAGCCCACTTGAACCCCGCTTATCCATGTGACCTTCATTTCCCCTACAAGCTCCCAAAATGCTAAATTCATCCATTTTATTTATGCTACATCTACTCACAGATTGAGCCTTACATTGTTATGGGTCCTGAGAACGCAGCTGTGAGTTAAAAGAAAGAATAAGGTAAATCTTCAGATTACTCTTTTTCTCTAGTGTTTACGCCTTGTTGAGAAAGGCAGACAAAGGCAGAGAATAAGCAAAGAGAATAAATGCCAGAGAGGGAAAACATGATCGGGGTGACATGGAGGATGTCCTGGTAGCTAGTTTAACATCAGGTAATTGTAGAATGT
The DNA here is from genome assembly GCA_004027455.1 of Hydrochoerus hydrochaeris. Lineage (NCBI taxonomy): Eukaryota > Metazoa > Chordata > Mammalia > Rodentia > Hydrochaeridae > Hydrochoerus > Hydrochoerus hydrochaeris. The sequence continues at coordinate 79,960 of PVLA01001006.1, read as the reverse complement.
TCCTGAAAAGGGTGACACTTGCTCAGAATAACAAAGAGCAAGTGTCACCCTTTTCAGGAACCAGAAAGTGCCAAAAACAAGCCAACTCTAAGCTGGCAGCACTAGGGATGATCCACGCGGCTCTCACACTGGTTTGTAGCTGATCCTGTGTACCCCACTGCAAGCATCTCATGGTCCCCTCCTTGGTCTTTTCTGTCTCTAATGTGCAACAGGACCTCACTAGAAACCCGTTAAACTCACAAGTGAATAAAGGCATGAAGGGCTTGTATGTTGACCAAAGATAGAACATTCTTTAGAATAAATAAATGTCAGGCTTTTAAACTTTCATGGTCATTATCCGTACTCCTCGCAATCCAACATCCACAAACACACAGACACGCACTCTCGAAATGATCATTACAGGCTGGGAAAACATGGTCTGACGTACAAGTATTCACAAAGTTCAGGACGTTCTAGTAATGCAGCAAGAAAAGCAATCTTAACTGAGTAGACAGAGATTAGGACCTGAGAAAACACAGCCGAGAGGGTGATGCCAGGCTGGGCCTGAACACCGGGCTTCGTCTTTCCCCAGTGCAGCCTCCTTGGCAGTGTGCACCACTCTGAGTTTCACTTTCTGTGCCAGTAAGATGACTGGGCGACCAATAGCTCTCATCCACATTATCCTTGTTTTAGTTGCTTCAGGTGACGCGGGACATTTTGGTTAAAAAATCAGTTCTGTCCCAGGCAACAGGAAGGGGCTGATCTCCTTAAATACTAACTGCACGGTGATGTTAGTTAATATGTGCTCATAAGCCCTGGACTGTGCCTGGCACTTAGTAGGCCTGGAAGTGACAGTTGTTTATAAGTATTTAGCAGAACCAAGCACTGTACTCATTTAATTCATGCGCAGAGGTAGACATTACTGATTCATTTTTATGGAGAAAGATAAAGAGACTTTTAAAAAAAAGTCAATGATCTATTCAGGACACAGAAATGAGGGTGCTGGGACTCAAACTCGGGATCTGCTAAACCCAGAGCCAAACAACTTTCCTTTCCACAGGCTGCAGCTACAGAGGCCAAGGATATTTTCAGCAACCAAAACAATTCCAATGGCTCTCATTTTTGTGCTATTTTCCCAAACTATAAATGTTCCCTTTTAGAAACAGCATTGCAAAGTAGTTAGACTGTCCAGATCATTCTGTGAACGTGAAATTTTGAAAGCACTGAATTCCTGGTATAGCGATAAAGTGCATTGAAAATTATCAGCAGAAATTATTTGAGGATTTTTCTCTTATTTTTCCACACAAGGATTCAATTCAACAATGGGGAAAGGACATTGCTGGCTCCATGAGGAGATAATTTGTCACACACATATCTGTACCTGACAAGATTATCAGGCAGCTTTTGGTAGTGATTTCCAGGCAGTGGTTAGATTTCTCTCTGAACATCCTCCCTGTAGAAACACATCACTGTGTTTCTGGACGTTTCACTCCACAGTGCTCAACAGCACCAGTCAAATCATCGAGTCAGTGTGTCCCCTTGGCTGTGTGCTGCAATGCTTGGTTTGCAGATCCATTATTACTGACAATGTATTCATCTCGCCCACCTCACATGGTTCTTGCAGACCTGGCCCTACTGGCACCACCACAGAAGCTTCACGAAATTCAATTACCACCTCAATAACACTGCTAAAACCCACTGAACTCATTCAATGAAGAATTCTCTGCAGACTTTCAGCTAGGGGCTGTCAATTACTGTTACATGAAGCCAGCTGTTCCAGGCATAACCAGGAGGTACAAAGGGTAAGGATGGCAGTGCTGTCCCGGGCTTCCTAAAGGATGCAGGTCTTTCTCTTTAGGATGAGAAAAGGAAAGTCTGAGCATCCCCCAGGGAACTATACAGAAACAAAATATAGAGTTCCACTCGAATGGCAAGGTTCCATAGAAAGCACACGACTCTCCCCCAGCTTCCCACTTCTCCTGGAAGAAGACTGGAATAAACATTTTATAATCCAGGAAGAAGATGTTGCTTGACATTATGTTTTATGGAGCAAATCCAAAGTGCAGGCTCTGCTTATAACATAAATTCAGAAGTTTGGAAGAGGTCCCAAAGTCCTCAGCCTGGGTTAAATATGGGTCAACAAGGTCCCTGTGACCTGGGTTCCTCCTGATGAACCACGGCCACCCACAGATCCCATGCAGGCCTCGGCCCAGGAGGGCCAGGCGAGTGGAAGCTCTAGTTCCGCCGGAGGTTTGGTGAGACCTTGCCTGTGCAATTGGAGAGCATCCCAGTGCCCAGAAAAGAGAGGATAAAAATGAGATCTCCCCAAATTCCTTATCATGGAAACCGCTTGAAATTCAGCTTCTGTAAGGAAATCTCTTGGCCAACATCATTTTGCCCCCAGGCCGAGCACTGTCTCTTTCATGCTGAGCTGAGTCCTGGGACTTTTACAGCCACAGCACTGAATCCTGTTCTTCACATCCCGCTTCGCCCCACCAGACCCTGCTCCACAATCCCTGAGATCCCTGGTCTTCTCACCTCTGCTTCACGTATTGCTCCTCTAACTTTTCCAGCCCTGGATGTCAAACAGCTCAACACAGTCAAAACACTTGCTATCCTGAAGACCCAGCAGCAGAAGCCTAACGTTTCAGGACAAAGTGGGTGTAGAGCGTCAGTCACACCTTTCATTGAAAACTTCTGGTCAATTGCCACTTCCTCTTAAGACGTCCACGTTTAAATACATAAATAGCATCTAAGATTTCACATCAATTAGAATATATTCAACCTTTTCCTACCCCAAATCTTCAAGTAAAAAAGATGTATGGGGGTAAAAATATGCACCATATTCACCTGAAGTCTCCTGCCCCTTCTTTTCATAGGTCACATAGTCAAATTAGCAGGTTATTATTCCAGACTTTATCTCCCTCTGAGTGGCACTGATTGCAAGATGTACTATTAATCTCTGCATCAGTCTGCCATTGGACCTCAGATGCATCATCTATTTTAAGATCCACATCACTCCCAAAATGCAAGAGTTCTCAACCTTAATTTTAGAATATATCAAATTTAAAAAAAAGACTTTTAAAAGGGGAGGAGTAAACTAACATATATCAAGCTCACTAGAATCCAGGGACTATGCGAAGTCCTTGCATAGATTATCTGACTGACTTTTGTCCTTCCAACTATCCTGGGAAGCCAGTACTGTTTCACTGCAAAACTACAGATGAGGAAAATAAAATTTTGGAGAGATAAATAGCTTGCAAAAGACCACAGATTTATTATGTAGTAAAGCCAAGATCTGAATCTTCACATTTTGAATCTGCAAGTTCTGTATGTAATGCTGGCTTATGTGTATCCCAGTTAGACAAGCAAGTGGTGGTTTCTCCAAAAGGCAAAGTTAAGCATGGTGGTTTAATCCTTGTAATTCCCAGCACTCTTGAGAGGCTGAGGCAGGAGGATCACAGGATCAAGCCCAGTCTTGGCAACTTAATGAAGATATATATATACTTAGTGAATATATATGTATAACTTTTTTAAAGGTCTAGGGAAGTAACTCAGTGTGAAAGCCCTAGTATTGGGGAAAATATACAAATGGATAAATAAACTGCTGCCCAACTGTGGCAAATCTATGCTCTGAATGTTGGTCACCACCCAGGGAACAGCACGGACTGCAGGCGGGGAGATCACATGCAGATCTTCACCAGAGAAAACCACTCAACTGTCACCAAAAACTCTGAGTCCAGGGACCGTCAGGAACACGACCCTGAGATTTCGCCACCACCACAATTAAAAGAGTGCTCTTCCTTCTGTGTGTCTACTACACCACCAGTCAGCGCACACAGGGCATACGGATCAGCTGCCACACTCCAAGGACCGTGCTGGGGAGGAGCCGGGGATAAAGCCGCATCGCAAGACCAGTGCAGCCCTGGCCTGCATGGAGCCCACAGGCTGGCGAGGTGCATGAATCTGCCTCAGGGCCGCACTCCCAAGGCCAGGTGGTCTAACCCTCTCCACATTTCTCTTCTGCTCACCGTGTTAACTCTGTGCCCAGAAGCAGATGCTCTTCAGGTGGGCGTCGCTATCTGTGTCCCCCGCCAAACCCCAGAGGGATTCCAGGGTAAGGAAGTACCAGGGAGCTTAGTCTGAAGCAGCCCAGACTCCCGTCCACCACGAGCCACAAGTGCCAGGTGGAAAGAGAGGCCCTTGTTCCTCCCAAGCACACACCCAGAGGGGTGCAGAGCACGCGGGGGCAGGGATTTCAGAAGCCTCCCCGGAGGTCCCCCATTCACTGAGAGAACAGCCCAACCCCAAGCCATGGCCTGCAGTCTATCAGAGCACCCCACGCCAGTTTCACTATGCTCAGACCCTTCCTGAGCTCAGGAACGTCTCCTTTCCCTCAGCTCTGCCCTTCCAGATCCTGTTTAATCTTTGTGACCTACTCCAAATTCTACCCGCCAGGTTTGTCACAGCCCTTGCCAGAGCTCTTCAACCAAGGCGAGGCATGGTAGACTGCAGTGGGCAGCAACGGGGCAGAGTCGGGAAGACAAGCCGGGCCTGAGTGTCCATCTCCCGGACTTCTGCCTCCGCAAAGCGAGGGTGTCAAATCAGTAACTCCTGTAGTCCCATCCATATGAACACTCACGGGTAACCACAAGTGTTTACACTTGCAGATGTCGTTTTTATGACCTTATTTTTCTGACTCCAAACTGAGTTTTATTGTCCCATTTACAGACAAAAGGCGTCAAACCCAGGGATGGCTCTGAGGCCCTCAGTCTTTGCAGCGCGACGCATCACCAACCTCCAAGAGTTCAGGGCTCTTCCTTTCCATTCGCAGTATAAAGGCTGGTTTTATTTCTTTTTCCTCCTCCTTTTTTCCTCTTCTTGTTCTTCCTTTCCTTCTTCCGCTTCTTCCTCCTCCTCTTCTTCATCTTCTTTCTCTTCTCCTTCCTCTTCTCCTTTTTCTTCTGTGTCTTCATCTGGTTTTTCTTTTTCTCTCTTTCTTCTTTCTCTGTCCTTCCCTCTCCTCCTCCTCTTCTTCTTCTCCTCTTTCTTCTCCTTCTTCCCCTTCTTCCCTTCCTCCTCCTCCTCCTTCTTTAATTAAGAAACAACCAACAGACTTCATACTTAGGTGTCTCAAGGCACAGAATGAACATTGGTTTGAGCCAGGTGTGATGGTCAGTGGCTATAATCTCAGTGTTGCATCTGGCGGGGTTCTCTGAGTGACCCTCCTCCTCTCTTCAAGGTCCTTACCCTCACTCCAGTGAAGAACGGAGAAGGGGGCTCGTAGTGCAAAATAGGGGAGTCAGACTGTATAGTGCAAAGTGAAGGTTTATATAGAGTGTGGCAAACACCGAGAAAGCAGAAGAGCAATGCTCTTGGCAGCAGAATGGTGCTAGAGGGTGGGGACCCTGCTTGGGATGCTGGTGAACACGACATAGCATCTCACACGAACCGGGGTAAGCTGGCTTCTAAACTACCTGTTTCACTGCTGGTGGTCGAGGCCAATCAGGGCCTTTGTTTCTTTCTTTTTTTTTAAGAGAATATAGTCAAACAAAACGAAACAGAATAAAGCTGATCAGAACAGAACAATGAAAGTGATACAGGACTTCAAAACAAGATAATAGCAAGTCAACTATGGCTACCACCAAGTCTCCTGTTACCTTCAAAATAGCTGTCCACACCATCAGACATAATAAAATTAAACAAAACAGAACAGAATAAAACCAACCCAAACAGAACACTGAATAAAACAAAATAATAAAATGGAACAGAACAAAACAGTGAGAACAGTATTGGACTTCAAAAACAAGAGAGAAGGAAAGCCCTCATATTTGCTATTTGCATATTGTTATCCTCTTAATAGATGCTCAGACTCTGGCCTTCGGCCCACAGAGTCAATCAAACAACACAAGCATCAAGTTGTTTTGGTGACTCAGTTGCTATCAACTCTCTTCTGCATCGGCTGGTTGCTTGGGGAAGGGGCGTGCTCTTGTCTCCCCGTTTCCAAATTGGCTTCTTGTTACTCCCCCCATGGCTTCCACAGGCTCACAGGAAGGGGGAATTCAGGGCTTTTGTTTCAGCAGAAGGAAACAACACTGTCATAAGGACATGGTAGGATATACTTTCTCAAGCACATGGTACACAGGTAAGTGTGTGACGATCTTATAATCACTAGCCACAGAGGAGCAACTGTCAGTCACAGAGACGTGGGATGAATTTCCGATGTTCATCATCAGGTTTTGTCTTGTGCTTTTCTCTGTCCCTCTGATCCACCCTCTCCACCAGCACTCCGGGAGGCTGAGGCAAGAGGACCACACGTCAGAGTCCAGCCTGGATGATTTAGTGAATCAGTGAAAAATTAAATAAATAAACAAGGGTGGGGTAGAGGCTGAGCGTGCAGCTCAGTGCAAAGGCCCTAAATTCAATCCCTGATTCCAAAAAGAAAGGAGAAAAATGTTCATTTAAACTGTATCTATACATATCTTCAAAAGATGTTAGAGATGTAAAAAGGTCATCCAGAACTCCAACAACTCTGTTGTTAAAACTCTACCCCACCAATCAGCAAATCTGACTTGTAGTGCTTGCTTTGTTGAGCTACTAGAAAGGGTATAAAAGCCCAAATACAGAGTTTATACACAGATTCATTGGACTGGTCAGATCATGTTTTTAAATGGTCAACTTCAGCCAAACAACTTGTTTGTGATCCACATTAACATTCACTCCATCTATTAAAAATAATGCATCTATTTGTAGACCTGACTAATACTTTCAAAGTCAACCCAATAAACTCTTATAATTTTGGACCCAGCTTGGTGAAAGAGTTAAAACTTCAGTACAAACTAGACTGATAAATATAGCTTATTTAACGCTCAAATTAAGAGCATGAACATTAGAACAAAGTAGTGTCCAACTATTATTTTCTATGATCCTTGCAAATAACATAAATCCCTAGCTTTTAATAGATGAATTTTTCCTTCACAAACATTGTACCGATTTACACATCTCTTCAATCCTATATAAGTTAACTGTGAATTTGCGAGACATCCTAAGCATCACTTCAGATTCCCATCTGCTCTTTAGTTCTTTGTCTTTCTCTTCTTTGATGAAGAGAAAGTATTCTGTTATATTCTGAGGAAAGAAAATGCCATTATCTGACTCTGTTGTACACTGGAAATCACAGGCTCACTCTAAATAACATAGCAACAGCCAGGACTTCTGACTTCTGCTGTAATTATCAAGTCTGGCCTTTCTGGCTAGGTGTACATAGCTTTTTACATGGACAGTAAACGCAGAAGCAGGTATATGTTATCAGACATGGAAAGATTTTATAGACCGTCAGCCAAATATCAAGCCACTCAGGATTTCTACAGAATGAAACGTTATTCACAAGCTTTCCTTATTGTAGATTCCCATTTATTACACGATTCAGATTTAAAGGGTAGTTGATACAGCAAACTCATAGGAATCATCTAGAATAATATTAAAAGCTTTGTTTCCAAGCATTCACATTCATTTCCTTCTCTTTTCTCCTCCACATACCAATGCCTTGCTTTCTTTTTCTCAGAACAGTAAGTACAGGCATTTCCAGGGTACCGGTCCCTGAGGATGACCCTGGCTTGTAACAGTTGCTCATTGTGGGCACTGATGACATTTTGGTAGCTAAACCATTAAATTGGCATCATATTTGGGATCACATGTAATCTTAAGAGGCTGAGAGCAAACACAGGGAAATGATCTCTAGATAATCACATGTGAGGAAAAGCCTTGGTCCATCAGCAAAAGTACCGTGAGAAGTCTCATGTTCAATCCGGGATAACCTTAGTCATTACCAGAAGTCAGAGACAATATTCTATAGGGTCATTTAACTCTCTTCTCTTCTCTACAAACTGCCAAGCAATCCTGCACACAATGTGGGCACCAACAAATGTTAGAAGAACAGGCAAAAGGAGCAACAGAAAAAAGGATGATAAGATGGTTTGGTGGAAGGATGAGACGGGTAGATAAAGGCATTATTGGATGGGAAAGATGAGCAAAGAAATGGGAACTGGAATATTATGACCACTGTGCCCTGATCCTTTAAATAAAATAGTTTTTTCTCTGTAAAGTTGGTGATAGAAGTCTAGAAAGTTCCATTAACTCTCACTTCATATCTTTGTCCAGAACTATCCCATCTGCCCACACTCTCCTCCCAGTTTTCAGCACACCTCTTTTTATTTCTGTGCCTCAGTTTACCTTGTTCTTATCGATTCTTGTTCCCAGCTACACCCTGCCCCATTTCTGATGCATGTCTTCCAGCCCTGCCTGCCCCATCTGTCCTTTCCGTCTTAGTGGGCGTGGCCAGCTATCCTGGCCTTGTTTTGTACCATCTGTCGTCCTCAACTGATGGGAACTAGATAGCTGGGCTTGAGTGGTAAACAGGGGAACTTTGCTTGTTCCCTTTGTCCTTGTCTTTATAACGAAGGATTCTCACGTCGTTGTGTATTAGATATCTGTCTGCGACCAGGTCCCCAACTTGGGTCGGGATTCAGGCCACAGCTGCTTAAGGAAGACAGCAACCTCTTGAACTCTAGGAGAAAGTCTGTAAAAGTAGTTTGCAAATTCCCAATCTTCCTATGAAATAAGCTACTATTAGGCATCATTAGCTATCTACACGACTCAAAGACATTTGAATATAAATTCAAAAATTCCAGCATCCAGATGGTTGATATTTGAAAAGCCCATTCATCACTCAAGTTCCAGCCCCTGATCTGAATAAGTCACGGAACAGTAAGCAGGAAAAGCCAGTGTTTGTCATCTTCTGGGCATCTTTCCTACAAATCGTAAGTAGCCTAACTGCACTACGAACAGAAAAAGAAGTATACCTAGATTCCTAAACTTATCGTATGCCAAACTGATTGAGCAATGGGAATCATTTAACTCAAAGAACAAATTACCAGGAGCAGATAAAATAATTATTCTGGTTTTGGCTGTTTCTGTACTTTGCAAATGATCGTATCACTTGCATCAGCGTGGAAGTATTTTTTTTCTTTGTGTATGTGTGCGTGGCAGTATTTTTTTATGGTGATTAAAAATGTGAAGCATTTCATGGGCAGCACCTCTGTCTGGACTTACTTTTTAAAAACAATGTTTACTAAGCAACCAGCCTGTGTGAGGTTATTCTTGTAAAGGTGATAATCCAATGTCCATAGTTCTGACATTTGGGATCCCCAAACTTAATTCCATGAAGACATAGGTACCCTTGTGTGAAAACTAATAACCCAACATTTGTGGGACACTTGTGAAACTTAAATACAGCAAGGTCTTCCTTTCCTATCACAGAAGTGACTCACTGCCTGCCGTGGAAGATACTGAAAGAATTCCACTACGTTTTCTCTCCAGCCTACAAAGAATTTCGTGGCTGTCATCCTCAGGTTCTGGTTCTCTGACCTATCCAGTGAGATAAAATCAAAGAAATGGGCTCCGCGTTACACTGAGAGTGATACAAAAAATAAGTACGATCTCTGCCCTGAGAACGCCGGCCTCCCTTCCATGTGTCAGATGTCCCTGGGTACTGATGGCATCAATGCCGACTCGAGAAAAGAGGTTCTCAAGCAGCACTTGGTAATGGAAGAGCCTAGCTGTGTCCCCTTCTTCCCTTTGTGCCTCCCTGAGTAGGAAGCCCTTGAAAGGAAGCCCTGAACGGGTTCTCTGCATTTACCATCATCTCCGTTTGCTCACATAACATGCTTTTAAGGCCTCCAAGGCAGTGTCCACTCTGAGCCCTCAGATAACCCAACTGCATCCTAACACAGCCCCCAATCTCTAGGGCTCCAGCCCACGTCCCTAGGGGTTCTGCTCTGCCTGATGCTGTGTGACCTTCGCGGACGGCCCTAGATCAGAGTCCTGTGAAGAAGTCTTAATTTTGGCTTCAGGAGGTCAGCAGATAAATGCATCAGTTTACCTACAGTAGAGTCCCTGAGGGCAAGTTTTGATTTTGCCTCCAAAACCAAAGACAAAACAGAGCCTGTTCTGGCATCATAAATACACTAGGTCTCCTTTCAGTATGATTTTAACCTCACCCTGGAGTTAGTGAGGTGAGCCTTCAGCCCCTCAGAGTCCTGACTTACACTCTGCCTTCCTTCTGAGGTAGCCACCATTCTTATTAGGCTGATTCCACCCCCGAATATCCTGTACACGTTGTTTCCTAACTACCCATTCAGGTACTACTTTTTCCATTGACTGGCTTGTTAAGATACCTTAACTCTCAGATTTTAGTTAATTATTCTGGGGTTTGAGAGAAAAACATACCATCTATGAGCTCAAAAGAAGGGACTTACAATGAGTCCACTGGAACCATCAGTCATGTCTCGCTCAGACAACTTACATGTTTAAAGAATGGAGGGGCATCTTGCTGGTTTGGTGGCTTCTGCCCTTTCCCAGAAAGCTGCTCAGTCTCCATTAGAAACTTAGCAAAAACAATTTCCATGAAGTGTACGTGAACTCACTGGCCCGGCCTGGGAGTATACCTAGGCCCAGCTCGTTACATTACACGGCACACGTTAGACTTGGCAAATCATAACCCATTTTGTAGGTGACTGACCCATCCAAGAAAAATAAAGAAAGAAGGGTGAGATTGTAATTTTCTATAAACCATGCTTCATTCTAGCTTCCCTTCAATAGCAGAGAAGGGTCACTGATGCTATTTGGATGAGTTCATTTAAACACATCAGACTCTCTTCACAAAGATTAATGGGTCAGCGATGTTGGTGGCAAAGCCATCGCATCTGAAGGCTTTGAGAGGTTATATACAAAGCGGGGTTGCCGCTGCTCAGGCTTTAACATGACATGCATAAAATCAATATCTCAAGCTCCTTTGGGAGTCACTGCCCAACATGCTGCTGACGAATCGTCATAATGACCTCAGCCAGCCCCTCCTGTCCGGTGGGGAAAGTGGAATTTCTCAGCCTTCAAGGAGAAACACAAATCTGGGCAGTTTGCAGGGCCTGTGCACAGTGTGATGGCTTTCTAGAAGACAAATGTCAGATGTAGAATTTTCCTAGATGCCATGCTATAATCAGTCCCATCTGCTCAAACCGAGAGAGCCCAGTCTTACTCACTGAGGAGCAGCAAAGCTCAGGCATGGTCAGGAAGGGTCCCCGGCGACGTCTCATCGTCTAAGAGGCTCCAGCAGCGGGAGTTCTAAGCTGCCCATGAGCACAAGGACCTCAGTGTTTCTTTGGGGGGACTCTGACCTTGTGTCTCACTGGGTGAAAGCAGCCCTGCTGACTGATCTCTCTGAGTTCATGCATAGTTATCACCTCTGGCTTTTAACTGTGGAGAAAACTGGATCTTCTGCATGAGAATTTGAAGAATCAAGTTCCCACAGTTTCTCCCATTAGTGCTTTGAAATTTGCGTTCCGATGGAGAATGCTTTAAAGATAATGCAAAGAAGAAATCAATGCCTTAGGACTCATTTATGTTAGTAGTCTCCACTAGGGTCCGTTTTCCTTCCCAAAGGATGCTTGACAATGCTGAGACACATTTTTAGTCAATTCAGTATGGAAGAGCTGCCGCTGGCCTTCCGCAGAGAGAGGTCAGGGATGATTCTAAACCCCTTACGCAGGACACTGTCCCACAGTGGGGAAGTGTCTGCCCCCACCCCAGTTCAACAGCACCACTGTCCAAAAGCTCTGCACTAGGAAAGAGGCAAAAGCATGAGTTTAACCAACAATCATGGCTCAAGTTTAACCACAGATCAGAGCCCTCTCACGCCATGTTGCAAGCGGCAAAGACAAAGAGGTGCCAAGGTGGAATAAGAAGAAATCTCTGAAAAGGAGGACGGCCGGGGCCATGTATGTGACAACACCACACAAGCCAAGAAACACATGTGGCCTTACAGTTGCCCGTGACGTTACGATACGATTTGGAAAAGTAAACTCCAAACACAACCGGAAAAGAGAATTGATACTCAAACTGATTCCCCTGTTGGGATGCATTAGACCTAACTTAGGGCCCCCACGTCCTCGAGGCATTAATTTCTTGAAAAGTTGAAAGAGGGGAAGAGAGGACTTAAGATAAACATCAGCTGTGAGTGATTCTTAAGCCATGGTGGAAGAAAGGTCTTGAAATGTTATTTTTCATTCATTTTTCTGTCTTTGTATCTCCCCTATGTGGGAAACTTGGCGTGCACCGTTGGCGCCTATATTATCCTCTGGCCAATACTTTACCCCGGTTGCCTTAGCAACTGTCAATATTTGTCTGGTATGTCACAGCCCCAGTTGGCTGGTGTCTGGCGCAACACCTACTTGAAAAGTTTGGGGAAGAGAGACACCCAGTGGCCTCACTTAGCTGAGCGCCCAAAGCCATCTGCTCTGCTTCTTTCCGCTTGAGAACCATCGAGTAATTTTTAAATCTGATCCCCTTTAAGGATCAACAGTCTCCACAGTCAAAGCTATGGACACAGAGAAGAACATGGGTTGGTGTGCTTACACTGCCCATAAAAGGCCTGAGAATAAATGCTTTATGTTTTGGGGGCCATATGATCTCTGCCGAAACTGCTCTGCTCTGCTGTCAGGATACAGGGCAGCATCAGACAGTAAGCAAACACATGAGCCTGGCTGCGTGCCGATAAAATCGTATTTATAAAGCAAGTGGCAAGCCAGAGCCAGCCCACAGGCAATAGCTGGCCACCTTGGCGAGACGAGATACAACCTCTATGCTCTTCCAACCTGTCCTTGTCGTTGCCACCTCTGCTCCCCCGGGTTTCAAGGCAACTGAAGAATCACTACAAAAAGACAGAACACGAACATTCAGTTGTTAACACTTGTACTACAAATCGGTGTGCTCTGGGCATTGCTCTGTATAAACCAAAGTAGCCACAGTGCATCGGGCACTGGTTGCGAACTGAATGCCGTGTCCTCTCCAGGCTTGAATGATGAAACTCTGATCCCAGTATGTGATATGTGGAGATGGTGCCTTGGAGGTCATCGGGTCATGAGGATGGAGCCCTCCTCAACAGGATTTGTGCCCTTCTAAGAAGAGAGGTTTCTTCTTCTCTGTTCTGGAAACTACAATGAAACACAACTACCAGAAAGAGCACCTTCACCACACACCACATCTACCAGCACCTTGATCTTGGACTTCCTCATTTGTGGGCTGTGAAAAATGGATATTGTTTAAGGCATCCAGCCTCTGGTATTCTGTTATAGCAGCCCAAATGGACAAAATAGAAACATAATATATACATAAAATTCCTTGGAAGTCAAATGACAGCAAATGATGCCATCAGAAAATTTCATGGGAAATCAGGACAGGGAATACCGAGTTTAGGAAATGTTGAGCTTGGAAGACAGATCTAATTCTGTTGCTGCTTTATAATGACAGTTACTATTTTTATCATTGTTTCTAGAATGTTTGGCCATGGTCATCAGTTAAGTCTTTGACCTCAAATTCCAGTTAAAATCAGAAATGAATGGGAAATGTTCAAAATACATTCTGAAGAAAAGCTGAATTTTCAAGTAAACAGGACATAACTTTTTTTCATTATTGTGAGGCCAGTATAAGAGAAATGACTACTATTCCTACCTCCAGAAGAATTCACAATTGAAGTCAGAAGCCTAATGTCCTTCCAACTCTAAGCCCTGGTACTCAAATCTATTCACTTTATCCAGATCAATGGATTATCAGTATTTCAGAAATTACTCCTGCACCTAGCATTGCAGTAACTCAGTCACCAGACTTTACTCATTTGAGATAAAAATGAAGCAATCTTTAAACATATATGTAAAAAGTGGCTGTTCCTGACCTCCATCTATGTCACTATGTTGTATGTCTCTAGGATTCCCCACCCTAACACACACACACACACACACACACACACACACTCCTTCCCTGAAGCATTTAGAGAATCCCTCCAAAATAAGCATTTATATGATCGCAATGCAGCCTCTTCACTACTGACACCATTTGAGAGACTTCTCTATTTTTTGGAGCTATTCCTGATTTTCCAACTTGTTGCTTTACTATTAAATTGCTTGAGATAAGATTCCATGGTCATTGTGTATGATTCATTCCAAGCACTAACGGAATGCCCCAAAGCTGGCCAAGTTTGAAGTGGCCAGAGCTCCTGGGCTGTTAGGAGAGGCAGGGAGAAGGGCCAAAAGTGGAATGCCCTTACTCATTAACTCACCTAGCCAACATTAATTGAGCATTAAATATTAATCCATTCATTCAACAAAAACTAGAACCCCTGAATTCACTCACATGTTCAATCCACTGTACAGCTCACAGTTGAAGAGTAAGGACTTTGGGTCAGACATACCTGGGTCCAAGTCACACTCTATACCTGTAAGTTTTGGTCTTTACTGTCTCTGGGCCAGTTTCTTCTCCCGTGAAGCGAGAGCCACCATGAACCTGTTTCGTGAGGTTGCAGTGAAATATGGGACAATTTATATGATCTTAGAACGCGGTGCTGTCATTCTCCTCTAGGTTCCAAGCTCTGGTTTGGTTCTGGTGATGAACATTTGTCTCATGTGCTTTGTTGGATTGTGTTAAACTCGCCCCGCAGAGCCAGTCAAAACCAGAGCAGAACAGCCACAGTGGATGTAGGTGGATTTGAGAATTACAGTTCTCCAAATGAGGGTCCTTCTGCTCATCCAGACTCTTCACCTATGGCATCAGAAAGTCATCTCATTTGGCTTTATACTCGGGTCCCTTCTTCTCATCTAGAGAATACATGTCCCTGTACTTTTTCAAGATGGTAAAGTTTTATCCACTTCTTTAAAAAGTTTTATCTACTTCTTTAGTTCTCTTATTTTTACTGCTTCCAAAATACAGTTTGAATGTTTGCATATTCATCTCCACCCAGGTTCAGGGCACAAGTTGTATTTGCCTGGATGACTTCCAAAGCCTCCTGCAGATTTTCCCATTTCCTCCCTATCCGTGCTCTATGTTTCCACAAAGCCTGTGAAGAGCCTGTTCCTCGGTTCCAGCTGCTTCCTGTTGCACTTTTATCAAAACCCAAACTTGTTACCTTTGGGTGGAGAAGATGAGCCACCGCTTCCTGAAATCTCTCCTCCCATAGCAATAGGGTTAGACCAGAGCAGCAGCTACCAGGCCAGCAGCACAGCCTTGAAATAAGTGGTGTTTTTTTCACTGTTTTAATTAATAATTATTACTTATGAATATAATTATTTGATTATTATTGCACTGCAGGGCATATCCGAGGCATATTACTTGAGTGGCTCTGGCATGGAAACTTTCATGAGTTTGCATTCAAGATAGACACAGGACTGGAGTGATCTGAAAGTTTGATTAGGGCCAAAAGATGTGCCCCACTCACGAGCTCAGCTGTGAGAAGAAGGCCTTGCCTCGGTTCCCTGCTGTCCAAGGGCTGCAGAACCTGCTTCCACAATGCAGGTGAGCAAGCTCGCAAAACGCCAAATAGCTTCCCCCAGAGCAAGTGACCCCAGCGGGAAAGCAAGCAGGAGGCAGAATGGAGACATCAAACCAAGTGACACAGGAGTGGGGAATGCAGCCTCACCTTTTAGGGGGGGTTCTTAACAAGATTCATGCACTTGCTTCAAATCACCACTGCTGGGGCTGGTTTCTCCATTGGAATGTGAGTAGATATGAGATTTGCCACATCTGCCTCTGTTCTCTAAAAAACAAGTGGCTTGTTTCATGCTCCAGATGTCCAGATGCAAAGAAGTGACCAGATGCAGGAAACAGTAAAGCCCACAGTCCAAAGAACTTTGGGTTTCTGAATGACCATATTGAAGGTAGCTTGGCACACATGACCATTTTAGATATCAGCGTGGGTGAGAAACAAAATGCTTTTTTGCTTGAGTTTTATACCTATGGCTCCCAAGAACCTGTGTGAAGCAGCCCTTTCCCTCCCCTCTCAGGTCACTGTCCTCAACCCCCAGTCCCAGCTACTCCTGGGTCCTCTCAGTACCTGGCATCCCAAATGAAAAAGACAGATAAAGCCACAACCCTAGGTGATCTACAGTAGTTACTATGACGTCTCTTGTTACCTTCAATAGAATCGTCTATATCATCCGGCATAGTAAAATTGAACAGAACAGAACAATATCAATAAAACAGTACAGAACAATATCAATAAAAACAGAACAATATCAATAAAAACAAAATGTTGGAGACATTAGAAGACCTCAAAAGAGGGTAATAGTCAAACCAGAGTGGGTATCCTGGTGAATCTTATCCTCTTCAGCGTAGTTGCCTCTACTCTCAGACTTGATGCTATCAAACATAACAGATTCGAATAAAATCAGTCAAGACAAGACAGCAACAAAACAAACCAGATTCAAATAAGATCTGTCATAATAAGGCAGTGTAAGTAATACAGGGCTTCAGATTAAGTTAACAGGAAATTAAAGATGGTTAACCATAGTATGTTCTGCTATTTTTGGAATAGCTGTCTGTGCCCTCAAATCTAGTACAAGTAGACAGACTGGAACAGAATATGACCAAACTAAACAGAGTGATGAAAACAGTATGGGTTTTAAATCATGATACAATATCAGCAATGTCCTCTGCCTTCCCTTTTTAGACAATTCCTCCCCTTTCACTTTCACAGGGTGCATTATGCATTTTGTATCCCACTAACTCCTTTAGTTTTTAGATTAGGGAGGCAACCTGCTATCTACCTAAGTGGTTCTGAACCTTTTTACCCCTGAGCTTGATCTTGAGTTGTATTCCTTTACCTACAAAAGCCTCAAGGTTTTTCTTTGTGATAGCCGAGTAGTTCTCCACTGCACAAAAGTGTCATGTCTTTCCAACCAATCTGCAGCTGATGAGCGAGCTACCCCTATTTCTCTCTGGTTCCCTGTCACATAGAGCATTATTTTCTCATCTTTGACTTCCAGTCCACAAACCCTCTTTCACGTTGATTTTATTTCCTATACAGAGCATCTTGATGGACCCTATCTCCTGATCTACTCTGCCTATGTTTCTTTGTATTAGTGTATCAAGGCCATCTATGTTAGAGATTATGGACAACCTTATCTGCCTCATCTCTGCTCTGCTATTTTTCTACTTTTCCCCTTCATTCCACTGTCTGCCCCATTCAGTGAGGCCTCTCTGCCACTGTTCCTGAAACCATGGGTTTTTTTTTTTTCTGTCTTTCTAGAATGTCCTTCAGTATTTTTTGTA
The DNA here is from genome assembly GCA_004027455.1 of Hydrochoerus hydrochaeris. NCBI lineage: Eukaryota > Metazoa > Chordata > Mammalia > Rodentia > Hydrochaeridae > Hydrochoerus > Hydrochoerus hydrochaeris. Next base: position 62,830 of record PVLA01001006.1, on the reverse strand, counting down.
GAGTTGCATTGGTGGTCACGAACTTCCCCAGTTCCTCTTTGTTATGGAAGCATCTTATTTCTCCATTAATTTTGAGACATAGTTTTGCAGGGTATATCAATCTGGGTTGGAGGTTATTTTCTTTCAGGGCTTGGACTACTTCACTCCAAGCTCTTTTTGGTTTGATGGTTTGTGTCAAGAAGTCTGTTGTGATTTTGATGGGTTTTCCTTTATAGGTGATCTGTTTCTTTTCTCTGACAGCTTTTAATATTCTGTTCTTGTGTTGAATTTCTGGGATCTTGATTGTTATATGTCTGGGTGTAGATCTACTGTGGTTATAGCTGGCTGGAGTTCTGTATGCCTCACATGTCTGAATATCATTTCCTTTTCCTATGCTTCAAAAGTTTTCCTTAATTATTTATTTGTATTTCCTTTGTTTTTACCCCTGCTTCTTCACTCATGTTTTTTATTCTTAAATTATAGATCCTCTTATTGTCTTCTAGCCTTTGTATTATTACTTCCTGGTTCCTTGTTATTTTTAAGAAATCTTTCCTTTCATGATTACACATTGCAAACTTGTCTTCAAGTTTTGACAGTCTATCTTTAGTTTTTTTCAAGCAGTTTTGCCACAATGGAGTTTTTAATTTCCTGGTAATCTCTTTGTATATGTTTCATGTATTCTAGATTTTTTTATATTCTTGATCAAAGGTTTCCCTCCTTTTTCTATGCTCCTGCATTCTTCCATCTGTGTCTTCTTGAGAGGTGCTTAGCATTTCTTTTATTAATCTTCTTATATCTTGCTTTACTTGTATTAGTATTTCTGTTTTGAGTTCTTCTGTAATGTCACAAAGATATTTCTTTATGTCAGCTTATGCCATGTCTGATATTGCATGTTTCCTGCCCTCGATCTCTTCTGTGTTTACCTCTCCTGGACCCATATTGTTTAAGTTGGAGGCTGGAGACTTCCTTTTATTTCTTTCTCTTGTCATGTTTCTGGTTTCTTCCAGACAAGTGTATAGTGGAGGTCCCAGGCCCTTTCTGTATTGGTTATGGTTACTCTGAAGCATGCTGGCTAGGGATCGCTGCCCTCTCCAGTTTGCTGTTGATCGCTGAGGTACAAGCAAGGGTAGTGCAGGTTGGATCCTCCCCTCCGAGCCAGTAAACCACTGGGGGTCTTCACCATGTTAGTGTGTGCTTTGTGGATGGAACCAGTTCAGGACAGCTTCAGGGGCAACTTTGTCCCTGGCTATTGGATTGCGCACAGGGGCGGCACCCAGTCCAAGCAGTTCCCACCAATCTGCTCTGCACCAGGAGCAGCCAACTGAAGCCACTGCGGCTCCAGGTTCAGGCCCATCCTGCCCAACTCCAAAATGTCTCCCAGCCTGTCACCCCCTCCCACAGAAGGACCAAATTCCGAGCACTCACTGCGGGCCAGTGCAGATCTCCACACCCACTCCATTCTCCATTGTGACGCGTCCCCCACTGAGGTCCTCAGGCTTGCCAAGCCCCAACTTCACCATGACCACAAGTCCTTGGACTCCAGCAGGACCTAGCACACCATGGGGCTGGCTCCAGTGAGAGCACATCTGGCTCCAACCTTCCGTCCACATTTTTCTTTTTTTCTTTTTCCTTAGTTTCTTCCTGGGTCATGAGAATCCCTCTCTTTCTATCTGTTCTTTTCCATGATGTTAAATTCTAGCATCTGAGCTATTTCCCTCAGAGAGGCTCTTTACCTTGTTCCTTATCAATCTTCCATCTTCCCTTTACTCCTCTGTAGAGTATTTTTCAAAACATTCCCTTACTGATACATATTTCCATCCTGCTGAAGTCAGAGGAAGTCATGTAACTTTTCTTGATCATGGAATGTGAATGTAAATGACATGTACAAAATTTCTGAGAAGAAACTTCAGGTATCATCTGGGTGCACCTGCCCCAGTTTCTGCTGGGGAGGGAAAGGGATTACTACAAGGGAAAAGTCAAGAATTGCTGTTATGGCTTGTGTCTAGATGTCCCCCAAACCCTCATGTGGTCATCAGTGGGACTTTTTGGAGGTGCCTGGATCTCAGGTGTGTGATGCTGGGATTAAGGATGTGTGATTACCAAATCAGCCCACTGGTTGGTTTGTGTAGTTCTGGGTGTGGATCGTGGGAAGGCCTACCCTGGACGTGGGTGGCACCACCCAAAGGGCAGGTAGCCTGGAGTGAATAAAAGGGAGATTCAGGCTGCTGCTGCCATGGCTTGCTGCGTTCTCATTGCTTCACTGCTTTTCTACCTTCTGCCTGCCATGGACTGCTTCTCCCCGGTGATGCCCCTCTGCCAGGCCACCCTGCCTTTCAGCCAGCCAACGACAAACTGAAGCCTCTACAACTGTCAGCCAAAGCCCTAGGTTCCATAAACCTTTCCTCCTTTAACTTTGGGTGTTGGGTATTTTATCCCAGCAACAAGAAAAATAACTAACACGATTGTTTTTTTAAAAAGTGGTGAGAAAATACCCCAACACCCAATCAACCATTCCAAAGTGACATTTAGTACATTCCCCAGTTGCTTTTGTTCCTATGTCACTTAGCAATGTGGAGCTCTCTGCTGGAAGTAACTGTTACAGAATTTGAAAATGAAAGCTACCTCTCCCTGGAAGATGATACTGGTCAGTGATTAAGACTCTTGACACCCACAGGGGAATGGAAAGAAGGAGGAATCCTTGATCCTGACAAAATGGTTGGAATACAAAGATAACTAAAATAAAATTAGAAAAGTTTTTTGTGTAAATTTAGGCTAGCTTTTGAAATTTCTGTGATCCCAGGGAAGGTAGGACTAATCAAGCATGAAAGCCCTAGAACTTAGACTTTTCCATGAGAGTACAGGAGTTTGGAACAGGTGAAGGGCTCGTTTTCAAACACTCCCATCCCCACACGCAGACGGAGAAAGACCCTGGGTATGTGGCTCAGTGGCCAAAGCCCTAGGTTCAATACCCCACACTGGAAAACAAGAAGAAAACAGGAAGAGAGGGTTATAGAAAGAGAAAAGAGATGCTGAAGTGTGCACTCCAAGCACTCACTAGCTCTCACCTTTAACTTTTAAATCACTCTGTCAAGAGTAGACTGGTTCCACTGAGAGAACAATGTTGGGGAAATGTCCCCAGTTGGGAATAGCTCTTTCCTCCAACAAATAACAAAAAACCTGGTAAGATCTTCATCAAAATTTGGAAGATAGCACAGCTGGAAGTCTAACAAAACTAATGCAAGTTACTGCTCAGAGTTAGAGTTTCTCTTTGTCCAAGGAATACGTGCAGTGACTGCAAGGAATGAGCTTTAAGCCTGGAAGTGAACTAGAGGAATATCTGTTACAATCCTTTTTGTTTTATAGGGAAGACTCAAAATCCCCAATACCGTTCAACAGAAAGACGTGTGACCCCAAGAGAAGAGATGCTGCAGTTGGTACACCCCAGGGAACGTGCATGAGGGTGGCTTTTTCAATTTAGTGTAATTACAAGTTGACTCATTAATATACATTAACACTTCAGCCAGTTACAAGAAGGAAAACAAAAAATATGCAAATGAGCGATCCATGCCTCTTCTCATGAGTTTTATGAATCATCTTTCATCATTGAAAGAAAAGTTATAATGTAATCAGTTAATCAAGATAATAATACTTTAAAATTGAGAAGGCAGAGGGACCTAAGGAAGTTTCTACATTTTACTTGTGACGAAGCATTGAGTCACTGAGGATAACTCACACGTATGCATTGTGATACACAGAATGAGATCACAAAGAAAACTATGAAAAGATGCACTACAAAGCACGCTTTAAATAGAGGAAAAGTGAGAAAGAGAAGACAGGAAATAAAATAAAGAGTTAGACCCTAACATTTCAATGTAAATGGCCCAAGCATACAAATTAAAAGAATGGCAGGGTGGAGGGAGAGGGAGAACTTTCAAAGAGGTCAAAGAAGAAGAAACCAAAGGTGGGGTGGGAACATTCAGCCTGGCCAGTACGCATATGTCTAATTCCCTCAAAACCATGCACCATGCCTGGGACAGAGTGATCGACATTCCCGCAATCTGTATCCCCTCCTCTTTCATTGTCTTCTTTGACTAGGTTTATTTTGCTATCAGTCGGTGGATTGAAACTCCTGGCCTCACTTCTTTCCCTGTAGGAGCCTAGCTTTTAGGGTTTATCCCTAAGCTTCCTACTGCCAGTACCCTTCATTTCACAGTCCTTTATCTCTCCACTCTGCACATCTTCTACCCTGAGTCAGCTCACCAGTCTCCTTCGCTGCACTGCAGCTGAAAATATTCACTCATAGGGTGAGTCAATGTCACTACGCCGTCACGATGTGTTTTCTCAGCTTTTCGGGGCTCCTAAGCATGATTTTTCACCTCCTCATAAGCCAGCCCCTCTTCTACTTTTTATAAATGTGATTCCAACTTTCATTGCTTCTTTATGCTGCTTGTCACTGATGTCAAGAAGGTAAAAACTATGGGACAAGTTTCTCTTTGTTACAAATTCCGTTCCTCACACAATCCCAAACATACCTTCACCCGGAGTTTGTCTTCAATCATTATTAAAAGTTAAGATGTCCCTTCTGCTATTGGTTGTTTCAATTTTTCTTTACGGGTTTCCCAACCATACCTTTTCTGTTTAAAACTCCCCTGCATCTTTCCCTCAGCAGTTCCTCCACTTCATGGAAGAATGTGTGAAAGGCTGAGTATTTCAAATCATCCCACAGGGCCGTGAGGTTACCATCTCCTTTTTTGCTTTTCATTCACACCAGGGCTTCTGTCTTGGTCACAGTTCTCATTGCTGAGGCCCAAAGTTAAAGGAGGAGAAGCTCATTTTACTCAGTTTGTAGAGGTTTCAGTCTATGGTTGGCTGATTCCAAGGCTGGGTGCCGTGGAAATGGGGCATCATGGAGGAGAAACAGTTCATGGTGAAGCAGGGCAGGCAGAGGGCAGCAAGCAGCAGCAGCAGCCGTCTTTCTGTCTCTTATGATTAACCCAGGCTACCCACCCTTAGGGCAGGTATCACACAATCCTAGCATCACACTGTGAACCACTCCTAGGATGACATCCTTGATCCCAGCATCTCACACCCTACAGCCAGCCAGCTCTGAAAAGTCCCACCTATGACCACAGGGGGCTTTGGGGGGACATCTAGACAGAAACCATAACAGTATCTTGAAAGAATTGCTCCTGATGGCCTCCTCCACCTTATTGTGTGTCTTGCATTTGGTTTCAAGAAACAGAAGTCACAAGCAAAAGTTCCCCAAACAAATAGGATCTCATTGATTCCCATAAGAAGCTAAGAGACACACAAAGTATTTTTGAAGATGTAGGCTATTCCCTTCCTTTTGCTTGTGATTCTGCAGCTTAATTTTTTTGTTGTAAAGGGCTTCCCCTATGGCCCCCACTGTGGTTGAGGTGGTCACAGTCATTCTGGGAACCAGACTGTCAGGCAACAACTTCCAAAGACAGGAAGAACAAGAAGCAACATAACGGACTCTTTGTCAAGGTGGCCCTTATCTCCTTTTTATCCCTAGCAATCGGCCTTGCAATTTGCATAGGTCAGATCTAAGTCCTATGGGCTCCTCTTCCAACGATGGAGAGCAGGGCAGTATTTTCAGCCTCTACTGGCTGAAGATCACCTCACCTGTACAGAAGAAAGGGCCTCACTCACCTGTCTCTCATTTTTCTCCACCACCACACTCTCCAGACACAGTTCTCTTCAATCTAAAATAATCTAAAGAGCAAATTAAAAGAGAAATGAGGCAGGCCATGCAGGCCCAGGAAGAGAAAAGTCAGATAGAGCCTCCCAGGAGCCTTTGAGCACACCGGCTGAGAATCACCAACTTCCCACACATACCCTGTAAGTAACTGGCTGGTTTGGAGGACAGGCTGAGCTGATAGCAGCTGAGGTACAGAAAGCAACTGAGTGCCTGTATTATTTGCTTGACTTTTACAGGCCTGGGGCCAGCAGTCTGAGCATCTCTAGGGAGAATGACAGTGTGCAATAGAACAAATATGGGGCATTCCCTTCTGTCTTGTTTTGAAGTCAAATATTGTTCTCACTGTTTTGTTTTGTTCCAGTTTTTCTTTTGCTTTATTCAATGTTCTGTTTTGATTAGTTTTATTCTGTTTTGCTTTGGTTTGATTTTGCTATAACTGATGGAATGGACAACAGTTGCTGTTTTTCTGTTATCCTGCTTTGAAGTTCTGTGCCGGTTTCACTGCTTTATTTTGATTAGCTTTATTCTGTTTTGTTTTATTTTTATTATCAATAAAATAAATAAAATAACAGAGAAATGACAGGACTCAGGGAGGCAGACTTCGCCAAGGTAGAAAGGGAATCTGAGGAAGGGTGAGGAGGTGGTGATCCAGACGCGATACGGTTGTGCACTAATTCACCAAGGTGATCACAGTGCGAATCACTAACTGTATTACACACAGAAAAATAAAATGAAATTCCCCGCAACCAGTGACCAGGACAGACCATGCACCTTTTTATCCCTTTTCTGCCCAGCATTCTGTTATGGACCTTTAACATATTAACTGCTCCTCCCTCTTACAGACTCTCTCTGGAATCAGTTACTTCGCCTCGCTCTGCTGCTCCCCCAGGGCTGTGCCCCTTTCTCTGGGCTTCGGCCTGGTGAAATGGTGCCCAGCCTTCTTCATTCTTGCCCCTGACCCTTCTCTCTTCTTGCCCTCTGTCGGTCTGTCATATGTTTTTCAAAAAACGGGAGCAATTCTCTCCAAAATGCACAAATGCGTGACACTTGGCTGTGTGTGTGTGTGTGTGTGTGTGTGTGTGCGTTCAAGGTGTGCAAAGACTCCGTGAATTCCATCTGATCCAGTCACGACAAGGCTGGGGTCCGCTGTGGAGATGAGGGTGAGCAGGATTCTGGTCCCTCGCCCTACTTTTCATCAAAAGCACGATTTGTGTTTTTTCTTAAGGTGGTCGGGGACTTAAAAGAGGTTTTCATTAAATACCCTGACTCTCCGCTCAGACCTGCAAATGCCCAATATGCACGTTCTGTTGTTCTAACAGTAGAACAAAACTTGATCTAGAGTTTGTGAAGCTCTGGGTCACCACCTGCTCGGCTGTTCCCACAGATATCTCAGCCACGTCAGGAGCTGCTGCCCGCCGGGCCTGCGTCCACCCAGCCTGTCCCACTGCCCTTCAAGACTGAAGGCACCGCAAAAAGACGCTTAGTCTTAACGTCCATTTCCACTACTGCTAGGACCCGCACTAGCCAGGGACACACCCCGATCACTGTGGAGCTGCTGGACCCTTGGTCCTCTCCATCCACCTCGATCATGTGGCACTGCAGACTCCAAAGTCCAGATCTTCCATAAAATCTCTATTAACGTGCATCCTAGATGCTCCACACGGAACTCCTCCCCAAATAAACTTACTGTCTTTCCTGGGTACTCACTGCACTAAACCCTGCTTCCGGCCTCTCCCTCCCTCAGCCTGTCCCACTTGGCTAAGGGGTTTCATCCAGGGAGACAGATTCAAAGTATCTTTCTCTCATCCCCAGCATTCCTGTCTCCTGTGTCCAGCCGGTTGCGAAGCCCACTCACGTGTATCACGGAGGTCTTCTGTCCCCACTCTCCATCTCCGCTGTGGGTTTCTGGGTAAGCGATGATCATGACAGCAGACTTACGCTCCCAACGCTCGCTTCAGCCTCTCCCCTGTGCTAACACCAGGGCTCTATGCAAATCAGGATTCAACCGTCTTCAGAGTTAAAATCTACCTGTGATCCTCCCACTCCCCAGTGCCCTAGCTGTACCCCCAGGTCTAGGCATCACTGACTCCTGTACACTTCGCCTTCCAGAGCCCTAACTGTACCCCCCCGGTCAAGCTCCAGCCTCGAGACACACAGCTGGGGCTTCCAGCCACCGCCGGGAGCACCTCAGTAAGGCCTGTCTTGGGTCCCACCAAGGCTGTGTCCTGAAATGTCCATCTCCTCCTGCTCCGCCTGACAAGGGTGGAACCGCTTTTCAAAGTAGAAACCAGAGGTCGTTTCCCCTTCCCACACCCTCTGCTCTCCTCTCTTTTTGTTGCACAAATGCTTATCAAGTTCACCCCATGAGCAATCGTTTCCAGTTATGGATCTAAGCCTTCATGGTCTGCTGGACTCTGAGCACAGCCTGTGACCAACTCAATTTTCTGACTGTCAAACAACAGAGGTCAACATGTTGATGGGGGAAGCAAAGATCTTAGTATATATGTGCTTTATTTTTTTTCCAAGAAGGCCCTTTTTGGGGATTTTTGTTTGTTTTGTACCGGCAATGGAACTCACTGCCAGGCAGGCTCCATGCTTTATTTTTAGAGTATATTTTATTTCTTCAACCAATATTATGCACCTTTTATGAGTGACTGAATGTTCTCGAGGAAAAGAAAGCTTTTCTTATACATTTTCATGGTCAATTTGGACTCCAGAAACACTAGCGCCTGTTTTGGAAAATCCTGAGTATGTTTGCCCAATACCCTCGCCAGCCTGGTTTTCGCTCTGGAAATAGCCACTAGGGGGCACCATCGTCACGTATTTCTTTGCACAAGTTCAGGTGATTCCGTTTTAGGGCAAAAACTAGTTTTAAACACAAAAAGCTCTTATGTCTACAATTTGATAGCCAGTTCTGATTTTTCAAAACCAAATAGAATATAAAGTTCTTACTTTTCGTCTCCTTGCTTCATCTCAGTCAAAAATCTACCCACCAAGATTCATTCAGGATAATTTTCCCCCTGACTCCAGTGAATTCTTCATTGATCAAACATTGTGCTCCGGTCTCTGACTGTCTGCGGCCATTTCAATGGAAAATGCAGAAGACAGAGAAGTTACTGGAATGTGAGGGTAACAGGAAAAGTGCCTACTGTTGGTCTGTGCATATTCTGTGGTGAAATAAGTGAACAAGTAAATAAATAAATATGAGTTTTGACCTCTTTCCATTTCTGTTCTTAGCTTGTGTGTCATGATATCTGTGTCTGTATCTGTATCTGTATCTGTATGGAAAAACACATTCTACACTAGCCATTATGCAAAAGCACATTAAAACTCACCTGTCAGAATGACTCGTAAAACTAGTGACAATCCCAGACGCTAGAGAAAACATACAGAAACTAGAAGGCTCATACATTGCTGTAACATGTATGGATAAACGGTAAAACGTAAAGTAGCGGAGAAATTTTCAAAAATAATGTGGAAGATTTTTTTTTAAATTAAACACACAACCAGTAATTTCAACCCTCCGCTTTACCCCCAAAGAAATAAAACTATCTTTATGCAAAGCCGAGGTAGCAAACCAGCAGATGTCTGCAGCCCTGAACGCTCTCAGCAGTTCCAGGCGCTGCTGCAGACGCCTGCACACGAAAGTCCATGGAAGCTTTAGCCATGATGGCCCAAAACCAGACACAACATGGATGTCCTTTAACAAACAAATGGCTGACAGACTGCGGTGCATCTGTACCGGAATAACGGCCCTCGAAGAGGACACCCCTTGGTCTACAAGCTGTCACCATGTGACCTCACACGGCAAAGCATTCGCATGTGCGATTAAAGGTGGACCAAGAACCCATGAAAACACTCAGCGCTGTTACCCATCAGAAACCACAGATCAAAGCCACGTGGGCATGGCCACCACTTAAACTGACCATTCCCAGTGCCAAGGAGAAGGCGAAGCCGCTAGAATGTGCATCCCTCACTCCTGCTAGTGTACGTGCGGCCGCACAAGTGTGTTGGTAAAGATTTTGGTAGAATTTTTTTAGAAAGATAAATATATAATTACCTTATGACCTGGTTATACGTTCCAGATATTTACTCAAAATAAATGAAACCACCAACCTGCAAAGGCTCACATAAGAAAATGTAGAGAAGCCTTTTCCAGGGTGGCCCTGCCTGGACACAATTGTAATGTCCAGCAGCAAGTGGATGGATGAGTAAATGGTGCTGCGTCTATTCAGGGGAACACTGCTAAAAGTAAGTAACTGGGGCTGGAGATTTAGCTCAGTGGCATAAGTGCCTGCCTTGCAAGGGTACAGTTGTGAGTTCGATCCCCAGTACCAAAAAAAAAAAAGACTAAAAGTAATTAACGACACTGAACTGGTGGGATTGTTCTTATGTTACCATGGTGATGGCTTCATGGCTCTGTGTTTTTCAAAATCCTGCAAAGTAAACTTCACTACATACAAACTTTTAAAATTCAGTGAGAATGGTGGGGAGGAACAAAGGTGGAATAGTGACTCTAAAAATTGGGTATAATTTTATTAGAAATGAGCACATAACCCAACCAGAAAGAGGTGACGAGAAATAAACTGACTTAAATATCTCTGTTGAAATAAATGCATTTGGACAATATGTGTAAGGTTAAAGACAAAAGCTGTAAGCACACACATACGGTAGTTGGGAATCTTGTTTTTAGAGTATTATGATTCAAGATTACTATTCTGAAAGTACTTCCAGAATGACTAGGGCTGGATAATTTGATAAATAAGTTGTAGATCATAAGAACTGAGCCTCTTGCAGATATACAGTGGGAGGTATTAGAACCAACAATGTGGTGCTATGGTACTAATATCTCTGACCTGGGAGTCAGAGATATTAGTACAACCTCATGGTTCCTGGATTGTGTGCATGCGTGTGTGTGTGTGTGTGTGTACTAGAATCTGCATTTCTACAGATAGACAAATGTGTCTCTGTACATAGATAGATGCATAATGTGCACACGTGTGTTAGAGAAAGATCGGTAGATCTAGGTAGATGACAGATGGGTGATAAATAAATAGCTAGATGACAGATGATAAATTAACAGGTAGATGACAGAATTGTCTAGCTCCATTTTCCAATGCAGCCTAGAGTCTATGACACCCCTTAGCCACAAACCCATTCAGCACCCAGATTTGTGTCCCTAAATACCATTTTCCCATAGCAGAGACTTCACTTCTTTGGAGAAATTGTCAATTCTAGCTCTTAAACAGTGAAAATATAATCGTAAACTTGAGGCTGAAGCACAGTACAGTTAATTCCAAAGAGTAAGAAAGTGATAAAATATATTAACAAATGAAAAGAGGGGGTCACCTGAAAAAGCCCCCTAACAGCTAATGCAGGAGCACTTTCAGGGGTCCCATCAATGACAATCGTTTGGCCCCCAACCCAAAGAATAAAATATAAATAATCATAAAATCAACTCTCTTGTAAACAAATTAATAAGTAGAAGAGAAAGGAAAACTCTCACAGAGGAATTCTAATTCATAAGTGAAGAAGAAGTGAGAAAGTAGAAAGTAATCATCAGAGCCCAAAGGAATCAGACTGGGGGCAAAGCTCACTGACAAATGCTAGAAGTCAGCGGACTGAGTTCCAAGGAGCGCGGCTGTCTACACAGGAAAATCTCCCAGGAAATATCTATGAAGCACTGCAGTAAGTTTAACATACCTCCCAAAAAACTCTTTTTATATCACTCCTTACAGAAACAGAGCTTAATTCTCCTTACCTGGATTAGAGCTTGGACCTGTTGACTCGCTACTAAAATGGAACATGAAAGTGGAGAAGCCAAGATTTACAGCGTAGAAGGCTGACAGGTGTCCCCAAGGAAAGTGAGGGAGCCAGGCCAATTGATAGCATTCCCCTCCGATGATGATGTCCTGTCACCTCCTGCATGACATTCTTCCCCCTAATTTACACCTTCAGTCCAGTCCTGACAGAACAAAGCGACGGAGGGGAGGAGAAGACACAGTGTGGCAGCTTGGGACCCTAGAACAAGGAAGACAAACAGAAGATCCTTAGTGGAGAAACGTAAATAAAGTTTATAGTTTAGTTAATGATATTTTATCAGTGTATAACTCATTTTGATCACTGCACTGTGGTTATGAAAGACATTAAAATAAGAGAGGTATGGGTATGATTTATATAAGAACCCTGGGTATTTTGCATCCATTCAGTGAGCCTGTTATACCAAAATAAAATACTAGTTATGTAAACTTTTAAGTGAGTATATTATACACTAGAATAAAAGAATAATAACAAACTACTGACAGACACAAAACAGGCATAGAACTCAAAAATTATGCCGAATATAAGACACCAAAAGTCACACATTCTGCGAAACAGGATTTACAAGGCCTTTTACAACAGACAAAAGCAGTAACAGAGGAATCTTATCCGTAGGGTCCCTGAATGGAGAGGAGGGAACTTTCTGGGGTCCTGGAGTTTTTCCATGTCTTGGCTGAGGTGGTCGTTACATGAACACTTACATTTGCAAAATCTCATGGAACTAGGTATCTTAAATGTGTGTTTATTATATGTGAAATACACTTCCATAAAGCTGTTTTTTTAAATTAAAAATTATGGAATGGAGACACAGATTTTCTAAGAAGTATTTATAAAACACACCGGACATAAATAAAATAGTACTAACTTGACCAGCCAAGAACAGGCTTCAGTCTGTTTAAAGCTTTGAAAATAACCGTGACCCCCACACTGACCCTTGTGTTGTGAGCTCTGAAACCGGGAAATGTTCTCAACTTCCAGGAAACCAGGGTGAGAGCAAGCCGTTCCCACACGTCCAGCCGGTCTGGCCTCCCTGTGTGTTTGAGATTCATTTCCAGCCATTAAAGCACTCATAAATGATCGGGACTCCTGGCATGAGCTCACTTTGAAGTTAGACCACTTCCTTCCTCTGCTTGGAAGCGCTGAAGGCCACAGACTGCTGTGTTATCCAAAGAGCTACTGAACTGACCGGAAATGCGGCTGGCAGGCCACCCGAAGAGTCAACAGAAGCTCACAGTGCCACGGCCCTCACCCGCACCTCAGCCCCAAACAGTGATCCCCAGGGACTGCCACGCCACTCACAGGCCAAAGTTTGTGGAAGGAAAAGAAATGGGGGGAAGAGCTTTCCCTTAGAAAGCTTTCTCCCGAACTATCAGTATTGCGGGAAAAGGATCAGCTAGCAACTTGGGGAACGGAGCCTGGGCTCAGGAGCTATGGAGGCCGGAAAGCCAGGAAATGAAGCCTTGGTTTCCTCTTCTGGAAATTTCACCCCACGAAGAGGATCCTTGTGTTAAAAACCCTCCCTGAAGATCTACTAAGATAAATCTAAGCAAAGGCTTGGCTTGGGTTTTCATGCTTCCTGACCCAGTAGTTTGATTTCAGTGGACTGCCTCTCTCTCTCTCTCTCTCTTTCTCTCTCTCTCTCTCTCTCTCATACCTTCCTTTTTTGCTTGTATTATTTACCTCACTGTATTGTAAAATCTGGACCCCATGTTCCACCCCCTGCATCAAACTTTCCTGAAAACAGACAACTTTTAAGAGTCCCACAGACTCTCTAAAGAATCTGTGAAAGTGTAAAAGTAAACAAATGTGATTTAAAAACCTTGCTTCTAGTGCGGAATAACCAAAAATTCACAGAAGAGTTGCAAATACGGTCCAGAGAGACCCTTTGAAAGAACTCTTGAAGATTAAAAGTAAGGGCCATGCTCCAGCCTCCCAGGTGTGAGATCCCACAGCCAAGGACGGGGTCCTAACCACATCGCGACCATCACCAGTCAGGATACTCATGTCCGCGCTCAGACATTCCTACAGCATCTGCATGTTTCACACAACCATCATTGTGTATCTTACTAACTTCTTTAGAACAAAAGGAATCATGCATGCAGTGACCAAGCCTCCTGAGAACCCACCAGTTTCCCTGTGATTCTTGACCCTCATGATCTTGATTCTTGGGGGTTCTGGTTTCTCCCAGCTGGCCACCCCTACCAAGTGGGAACTCTCTTCACCCTATGTCACTCTACATCACCCCACCGACGGTCATCCTACCTAGGGTCACCCCACCCTCCTCTGCCCCATCCCTGGGCAGCTTTCACCTTCTCAGGTCTCAGCACCCTCCTCGTGCATGGCTGCATCCTCCACTAGCTTGAGTTTTGGGGAGCAGGCTATCATCAAAGCTCCGTTAAGTTTTCCACACTCAGCCTGAGTGAGTAGAGGGGCCAAGAAACATGGGAGGTCCCAGCCTGCCCCGTGAGTGGAATCATTATGCCCTGAAACCTGTACCAATAAAAAGCAAAGAATTTAAGAGTGTGTTATGCAATGCAGCGTTTTAGTCAGCAGCAGGCTGCATGTACAATGGTGATCCCAAAAGATCTGGTCTAATGACATCACCACTACATCAGTAACGACGCATTTCTGAGACCATATGCCCATCAGTAAGCCCTGCATAATTGGGTAGAGAGAGATGAGAGTGAAAGAGAGAGAGACAGGCAGAGAAAGAAACGTCAGCAGCCTTGACATTTGCTAGCTCAAACGCAGTTCCCACGCTGTGTGAATCCCAGCTGTCAAAAACAAAAATAGTGATGGATGTTGGAGAATCAACTCAAACCCTGACCAAGTCTTAAAGTTTTCTGCTTCCTTTTTCCTCTAGAGAACTCTCAGGAAACTGGAACACAAAAATTAATTTTCAGTTAACAGTTTCATCTACTAACAGTGGCAGCCAAAGGACACCCTGACTGCTATCCTAATGGGGTTATCAGCGGCCTGGGTCAGAGCTCCTGTTATATTGATTGACTTTATTTCCCTGAGAAAAATGCAAAATTCCTAATGTGCTTCCCTTCTAGGATGCAGGAAGCAGGGTGACACAAGTCCCAACTCCTCTCGGTTCCTAAGCAGCAGCCCCTGACATGGAGAGGTAAACACTTTCAACCTCCAAGGAAACTCCGCACCTATAAATGCCGTAAAACAAGGCCTTAGGAGCAAAGGAGGCCAGGGCCAGGGGCTGAGAGCAAAGCACAGTGTGCTCACTGGAGCAGCGGGGGCAGAAGGCGGAGGTGACCCCAGTGACAGGCTCTGTGGTCCCCAGCAGCCCTGTTGTCCTCTCCTGGGGAGCTGCACCTCTCATGGCCTGCTCACCAGCACACAGCGTGTCTCAGCCTCTTCCAGCTTAAAACCAGTGCCCTGTACCCCTCACCCCTTCTTCCCTCGGATCCTTCACTGCTCTCAGTTCCTTCGCTGGTAGCCTTTCTTCTCCTTCTTCTTCTTCTTCTTCTTCTTCTTCTTCTTCTTCTTCTTCTTCTTCTTCTTCTTCTTCTTCTTCTTCTTTTTAATTTTAAAGATAATAAAACCCAACAAAACAGAATAAAGCCAAGCAAAACAGAGCAGTGAAACTGGTACAGAACTTTGAGAAGCAGGGGAGTAGGAAGACCCCAGGGCTACCATGGTGTAGCTTGTCACCTTCACAATAGCCGCCCCTGCCATCAGACACAGCAAAGCCAAACAGAACAGAACAAACCCAGTCAAAACAGAACACTGAATAAAGCAAAACAATAACTAGGAACAAAACAAAACAGTGAAAATAATATTGGACATCAAAAACGAGGCAGAAGGAGACCCCCCAGGACTACACACGGTCACCCTCCCTCTAGCTGCTCAGCTCTCCGGCCCCGGGCTGCGGGTCAGCCAAACAGTGCAGGCACTCAGTTGCTTTCTGTACCTCAGTTGCTGTCACTCAGCCTGTCCTCCGTGCCAGCCGGCTGCTGGGGGACGGTGGGGGGGGCGGCAGGGGTCTTGATTCTCAGCCTGCAGGACGGGAGGCTCATGGGAAGTGCTACCTGGCTTCTCTCCTCCTGGAACCACACGGCTTATATGGTTTACCAGAAAACCTGGCTCTTTGGCTTCTTGGTGGGCTCCTCCCAGCCCTAGCATGGCCTTGTCATGGCCAAGGTCAGTGCTGACCACCCTGCTGCTAAATGTGACAAATATGTGTCACTGCATCTACTCGGCCTCTTCAGCAGCCTTGGTCCTGTCTGCTGTTTACTCTTAAGATTCTGCACTATGTCCTCTGTGCCCTCTCTGGCTGCTCCCACTCAATTCCTTCACTTTAACCTCCCATCTTTGGCCAAAACAGCCACCAGAGTCCGATCCTCTGCCTGCTAAGGATCCTCTGAACTCACTCCCTGTCCTGAGCAAACACAGCCGAGAAACCCACCTCCGTGTCCCCTGCCCAATTCTCTGGAGAAATCTGCCCATGAACATCTCTGTTCCACCCAGAGCCACACTCATCCCAGCACATTCAAAATGAACTCCTTCCACACAAAATCTGTACCTCCCTCCTACACTCCTTTCCTTCTTGGGGTACCGATGCAGGGTCCCAAGCCAAGCCCTGGACATCCTCTCGGACCATCACTTCCCCTCAGTTATATAAAGTCCCAAGCAGTGCCGTTCATTCAGGTCCCTGAAAGACCTGTGCACACACTTCGCGTTGTCCTGAGTTTGTGACATCTCCGTCTGTGTGCTCCTGCTAAACCACAAATCTGATCGTCCGATGCTCTGCCTACACACTCACAAATTCCTTAATGCCTGCAGAAGAAATCGCGAGGTTCTCAGCAGAACTTCAGGGCCCTCTGCTCTCTGGTACCAACTAACACCCCTGCTTCCTCCCTCCCACCTCTTACCTTGTGACAGCGCTTCTGTCCCTCCAAACCACTCCCGGTTACCCAGCAAACCACGACTTTCCAAAGTACACCCTCAGCCTTCCCGCCTGAGAAGCGAGTCCTGCCATGCGGACTGGGAAGCGCCTCAGCCAGAAGAGAAACCGAGCCTTCCCGTGAGCCAGCCGGTGAAAAACCAGAAAAGAATCCCCTCCACCACCAAGAGCAATGGCAACACCCCACACCCCACCCCGCACCCCCACCCCGCTATTCAGAGGACTCAGGGTGAGATGATCGCGCCTGAGGGGCAGGGAAGAGCTCCATGCTTGCATTGTTTGGTTGACCCTGCAGGCCTGGGCTGGCGGTCGGGCCTCTGCTTGGAGGACTGCAGCCGTGTGTTGTGTCAGCTGTGGGAATTTCCTCCTGTCTTGTTTTTGAAATTCAATGTTCTGTTCCGTTTCACTGTTTTGTTTTATTCCTGCATCTGGTAACCTGAGCAACTATTTTGAAGATAACAATGTGCAGTATTGTTCTCACTGTTTTGTTTTGTTCCAATTTATTCTTTGGTTTTATTCAATGTTCTGTTCTGATTCTTTTATTCTGTTTTGTTTTGCTTTCATTTTGCCATATGCGATGGTACAGGCAACTATTGCGAAGATCACGGGATAGACTATGGGAACCATTAGTGATTCCCTACTGTCCTGCTTCGAAGTTCTGTACCACTTTCACTGCTTTTTGATAGGCTTTGTTCCCCCTTTGTTTTGTTGGGGTTTATTCTCTTTAAAATAAAATTTAAAAAAAAATTAAAAAGTCCCCACCCTCAGGCATGAGGTCTTCTTAATGAAGACCTCATGCCTCGCTCTGCCTCGTTGTAACCACCCAGTGCTGGCCACGGAGGGCCACATAGAGCCCGTCCCCTCACCTCGCCAGCGGCTCTGTGCCCCTCAGCCGCCTGATTGTGGAGCTAACCCTCCTCCTTACCCCTTAGCCTCACAACCAAACTGCTGCCTCCCGTCTGTCTGCCCCCTTCTCTCTCACATCCCCCTCTCTGAGGAGATGGCATTTTTCTCTGTCTTTGGAGAAAAGATCCAGTCTGAAGCTCAGCTGGCTCAAACCACTCCAATGTTTGTTGACAGCCATTCGGTGGTCAGTCTGTAGCAGGAGTCTGCCTGAGCGCGATCAAGTCTGCTGCTAGGACTGAAGAGAGACACTCAAGGCTGTGGTTTTCCCCAAGGGGGAAAAATGAAGAATCACAGTTGGAAGGAACAAAGGTTACTGGAAAGGCGAGGCCAGTCTCCAGAGGGTCGGCCCAGGCACTAACAGCCCAGCGCCCTCCCAATCCGTCCTAGATGAGGGTCCCCACAGCTAGAGCAGCCACTGCAAAGTGGCCTCCACTCCAAAACAGGGACTGCAGCGTGCGCATCTTGCCTTGGTCAGCCGGGCCGGGCAGCACTTACCTTAGTGTGTCCTGTTCTTCCCTCTGACCACACGCGCAAGCACGCTTTTCTTCCTGTTCTAACTGAAAACATCCATAGTTTGGGATTTATGCCAAAATGTTACGGAGTCACCTTTCATTCCTTATTTTCTTTATGCCTTCGGGATATGGGCTTTTATTTTTTTTTTAATTTTAAAAAAGCGAAACAAAAAATGATAGAAACGATACAGAATTTCAAAAAGACAGTAGGAAATTAACGCTGGTTAATATATTGCATATTGTTATCTTAGAAGTATTTGTTCAAGTTACAAGATTTAGGCATAAAAAAATGGTCACACAATCAAACAGTAAAGCACAAACTGTTCTTTTGGATGAACTAACAGAGATTGCTAGTACAGCCGTCTATCTTGTATATATATATTTACACCAATATGCATATAATCCTTTCTCACTTCCTTCTCTCCTTCCCCCATCCCAGTTGCTCCTTCCTTCCGAGAACTTTCTTTCAGCGATATATTTTTTGTATCAGTAGAGCACAGCTGCTTCCATTTCAAGGCAATGCTGTGGTACTGGCATAAGCTCTGAATCCCAATCAAATTATGCTCAGAGATTGGTGCCAACATTTGTTGAGTGACCTAAGCTGGTTACTCGACTTTGCATTGAGTGTGAATGATAAGGATCAGTCTGGGGGAAAATCAGGTGTTAGAACAAATACAAGAATTACTGTACATAAAGAATATTCACAACACTATATGAAGACAAAATTTATTGTAGATAAAATTAACATCTGTGGAATGATTTTTAGTTTACAAACTTCTTTTCGCAAATATTCTCAAAGTGAGATCACTCTTCCTCCCGAGCTCTGTGGAGGATGGTGCGGTAAGTCTGGTGCAGACGAGGCAGCCCACGCAGCCAACGGTAAGTTGCTGAAGGTTGTACACAAAGGCGGGACTTTCGAGATGCTATTGAAAAATACAGTGTATGCTTAAAAATTTTAGCTTTTACTCCCTTACTCCCCCACAAAATACTCCACCGCTGTTTCGAGCCACGCTTGCCCCCGCCCTTGGGGCTCCCGAAGCAGCCCGGGAAGTCCTCCTTCACGAGGGTCTCCGGTTGTGCTCTCGTGGCTGCCTCCATATCCTGAGCTTACTCAAAACATTGACCTTTCGTGGTCATTTGACTGTGGGGAAGAGACACAAGTCACCCAGTGCCAGGTCCTGTGACTAAGGTGGATGAGGACCCTGCACCATCCATGTCTTTGCACGCCTGGGCTTCTGTTGATGGCACTTGGTGTCAGCATTCACCATGGTTTTTTACTACATTTCATAAATGCATGAAAGGAGGCTTCTGGAACTGCTTCAGAAAGTGACCAAAACAATAGCATAAATGTGTTCAAAGGAAGCGTATTAATGGCATTGTATCTTTTACTGCAATCAATTTCTAAAATGTAAACATCCACAGTATTTTTCAGTCACCCTGGTAGTCAGCCTGCGGGGCCCACCTGAGCAGTTTAGCTTTAAAGACAGTTTTACCCATCAGCAAGCAATGCAAATGCAATTACAGGAAAATCTACCCCCATCCTGTACTTTCAGAAATAGCAAACTCCTCCACTCCATCCCATCTTGTGGAGTGGAAAACATTTCTCTTGCCATTCTCCCCGCATTGATAAATCCATCCCATCTTCCTGATCCGGTCTCTGCTTTTGGGCATCAGTAAACCCACAAGACTTTCACTTTTATCAAGGAACAAATATTTCTTTAGGTAAGTGATGATAACCACATGAGAAATGCCCAGGGGACACAGCTCACTTTCCTCCTGTCCCATCAGCGGCTATGGCCACTCCAGCAGGGTATCTGCTGACATTCGGCCACAGTCCCCACCTCCTGCCATCTGCATGCTGTTCCTTCAGAATCCAGTGCACAGAAGGCCACTCCTTACCCTGGGTCCCCATGTGGAGCTCTTGCTTGCTTGCTTGTTTTGTGACAGCAGAAAATCCAAGGCCAATAGTGTCTAACAAAGCTGAGCTCAACCCTTGAGTCTAGCACTGACCAATCTGTGAGCGGAGATGAGCGGCCCTCCGTGTGCACTGGTGACCCAGGGGTACCCACCACTGATGTCTGTCCCTCAGGGGATCCTGGAGCTGTCCTCAGTGGCACAACTCCAGGGTCCCAGATAAACCTCAAGAGGTCACACGGTCCAGGCTCAACTAAATGTAGCAACCAAAGGAATCATTTAGCAGGACAAAAATCGCTACTAAAACAATTCAAATCACTATTTTCATTTCTTAGAGAAAAGCTAGTCAATAAAAAAAGGCAAAACTTTTCCAAAATCCTTTTTACTCTTCTTTCCCATTTTCCTATCTCATAGCTATGCTAGAAGTATTAGTGTGTGTCTCTGTGTGTGTGTCTCTCTCCGTCTCTCTCTGTCTCTCTCTGTCTCTGTCTCTCTCTCCGTCTCTCTCTGCCTCTGTCTCTCTCTGTCTCTGTCTCTCTCTCCATCTCTCTGTCTCTGTCTCTCTGTCTCCGTCTCTCTGTCTCCGTCTCTCTCTGTCTCTGCCTCTCTCATCTGTCTTTTCCTCCCTGCCTCGCTCCCTCCTTCTGGCCACTTGACCAGGTTTTTCTGCTTCATATGACTCTTTCTCCACTCTTTAATATACAAGTTGGAGTGGATTCACTCCATTTCCTTTTTGGTTTCTCCATCTGTTTATCTATGGCTCCCCTTCTGCACAACAAAGGGCTGTAACCTAAAGACGGGGCTTTTCCACTCCCTCTGCTGCCAGCTGTCTAGTCTCCTCCCACTCTGCTAACCAGATTTTCTCTAAATACGAGAAAAACAACTTAGTAACCAGATACACTGGGACGGAGTAACCCACACAGAACAGGGGAGGGGGTAGAACTGATGCCCACAGACAAAATTCTACATAGATTGCGAGGAGGATATAAAAGACAAAACAAAACCACCGCACACATGAACAACTGGGCGTCAGTTAACCGCAGTACTGTAGCTTCAGGTCAGCAAATCCGTGACACTCAGCCCCACCGCTGTCTTGCCAGCTGCATTTCTGCCCCTGTTCAGTGTGACTCTCAGTCTTCCCTATTTTCTCTCTTTTTGGTCCCTATTCTGGCTCAGCTTCTCCCTAAAGCCCTCCAGTTCTCACTCCTTTATCTTCTCACTGCGCCTTCTTGATGAATCTGAGGCGCTAGTTCCATTCTTTTCAAGCTGTGGTAAAAACATGAGATGCACTCTCTTAACAAATTTCCAGGGGTGCAATACAATATTGATATCTAGAAGCACGGTGTAAGCCAAGTATGGTGGTGCATACTGTAATCCCAGCACTCGGGAGGCTGGGGCAGGAGGATCACTGTGGGTTCAAGACAAGCCTGAGCTACCAAGTGAGCTCAAGACCAGCCTGAACTGCATAGTGAGACCTGTCTCAAAAAAAAAAAAAATAGATGCAAGTGTTGGACAGCAGACTCCTGGAACTTTCTTATCTGGCATGTCCAAAACTTTATAGCCCTTGAATAGCAATTCCCCCCAATTCCTCCTTCTTGCATCCCTGGAAACCACCATTCTACTTTCTTTGGTGAGTTTGGCCATTTTACATATTTTATGTTGGTGGAAACAACGTCAATATCCATTAATAGATGGATAAAGTATATGCACACTGTGGAATATTATTCAGTCACAAAAAAGGCAGAGCTGCCGTATGAGATAGGTGAACACTGGGCACTGCTATGGCCCGAATGGGAAATTTCATCACCAATATGACAGTAATAAGCAGTAGAAAGTTCAGGGAGAGATTAAGTCCTGAGGACAGAGACCTCCAGGATGAGATTAGGACTCTCACAAAGGGCTCAGGAGGTGGATTCACTCTCCCTCTGCCCTCCCCAGCACCTCCTCTCCTCTTTGCTTTTACCATACAAAGGTGCAGGAAGAGGCGCCATCTTGGAAGCAGAGAATCCCTGACCAGACCCCAGGTCCACTACGGACCTGGATTTCTCAGCTTCCGGAACTGAGACAAAATAAATTTCTCCTTATAAGTTACCCAGTCTATTTTATTACAGCAGGACGAAGAGACTAAGCCGAGGACTTTTCACTGAGGAGAGCAGCCAGGTTGCCTCTGTGGGGTCCCCAAGAGTCCTTGAGCATGGGAACTGCCCTGAGGGAGTGTTCTCTTCTGTGTCCCCAGTAGGTGGAAGACACCAGAGCCCACTGAATGCCTAAGGGACAGATGGAGGAAGCTGGCATTAGTGCCACCAGATCTCAGCAGACACAGCCTGCAGCTTGGCGCTTCTCACATCTAACCACAGCTGAGTCCCCTGAAATGCCCATAGCAGATTCCAAATCCCCTGCACGGCCCTCGCACCACACCATTCATCCCCGGTCATCCCTCCTTCAGCCTGCCTGAGGCCTCCTGGGGCCATCTGCTGAGAGCCGTGTTCCTAGGTCACCCCTGAAGGGGGCGCCTCACAATCCCCCAGCTGCATCCCGGAGTTTTCTGCTGACAGAAACCTTTCGCCATCGCACTACTATAATTAAGTCCACACTTGTTCCTAGTAAATGTCTAAAACATATTTGAACCACATGGAACAGTTTTTAAACCCGTGTTTTCTCACAGAAGTCATCATTTTCTTCCAAGTTACAGCCTCCAGAACAGGCTTTATGAGGAACCAGAAGGGGGCAGGGGGAAGGGGAAGAAAAATCTGTGGAAATATGTCAGCCAGTTTCATCCTGAAGACATTTCTTTCTCAGCCTGCCTCTTTTACAGTCAGGCTATTACACTTACCCACAAAGTTCACATATCTTTTCTGGGCTCTAAACTACCATTTTGTGGCATAGGAAGGTGGTGCCTTAGCTGGCTGCAGGCCTATCCTCCAAACCAACATGCCTCTGGCTTCCTGGGGGGCAAAGGTCCCTCGTGATCAAGAAGGTTCCCTAGGTTCACGTCAGAATGGAGGAGTTGGAGCCGACCCAACACAGTAAAATGAATTTAACCCGTTTCTGCAGCAGTGGATGTCAAAGGCTTTGGGAGAATCATTTCGGCCTGGGCCTTCAGTTAAGTGTCTTCAGTTGGGTTCTGTAGACAGCAATTGGGGTGGCAAATAAATGTTAGCTCTTCAGGAAGCACCTATCAGGAAGCCAGGAAACTGGGAAGGAGACAGCAAGAGTGACCAGGTAAGAGCTGGCCTTAGCCTCCCACCAGGACCTCTAGCACATGCCATGCCTCTAAGCCACCCCTTATCAAACACAAGGTTAAGGTGTTTGCACCCCCAGTGGCTGGATCCAGTGCGGGGTGCCCTCTTGGCTAGGTGAACTTCCTAGACTGGGAGGGAACAAGCAGGGGTGAGCGGGCAACAGTGACCTCTTCCAGCAGCCAGGGTGAGGACAGGGAAGAACAGAAAGTAACAGGCTCTCCCCTCTCTGTGCTTTGGATATGTGGTCGCATTCAGTCCTCCCACATTCATAAGAAAGACGTCATATCCCCCCCATAAATAAGCTGAACCTTAGGAAGCAGGGTGAGGTGAACAATCCAGCACTGATCGAGTGGCAGGACTGCAGAGTGTATCCTCTGGAGGGTTTCTGATCAATCCTCTCTCTCAAGGACCTAGACCGGTCACTAGAAGACTTCCAAGATACACTGGCAAGATCATTAGGAACCAGTTTTAACCCAACGCACATTTCAGAGGTGACTGAACTCTCAGCATCAAAGAGATGGGCGCACCACGGTGAGAGCGAGGGATGCCCGGCTGGAAAGAGAAGCCCTGCCATCTCAGTAGCAGGGCAGCGCTCTGCAGAGAACGCCTTGGGACTGGCACCCGGAAACCAGAAGTTCCCAAATGAGTTTAATCCCCAGAGAGAGGCACCAACTGGGTATCGTTGTCTGAAACAATTATATTCATATTCTTAATTCAAACCCATGTCAAATGATTTCTCTCGGCTAAACACTGTTAGATTGCCACATACAGTATTTCCTCCAGATAATCCTGTAACGTTGGTGCTAATATTAGTCTATTAGTCTTTCTCATTTACCAATGAGGAAATTAGAGCCAAGAAAAGTTACATGAGTTGCTCAAAATCACACAGCAAAAGTGAAAGAATGTCAGTTAACAACAGAAATAAATTCACTAGAATTACCACCTTTGAAAACGGCATTGCTTTTGCACTAGACTGGCTCACCTTGATGTTCAAGTTGATGGGGCTAAGAGACTGTGGGAGCGACCGCTATCCACATCTCTGGGGATTAACCATCGATGGATTAGCCACTGACGAGTCCACAGCGGAACGGTATAAGGGTCTAGGGCCCGGATGGCGGAAGTACTTGTGCCTGGTCCTTCTCTCCCTCTCTCTGTCGTTTCAACTTGCTTTTCTTCCCAGCCTCTGTGAGCTGTAGTTTTCCTTCACCTTACATTGTACCGTGGTGCTTCTGCCCTGCACTCAGTCAACCATGGACTGAAACTCTAAACCAATAAACCTCTCCTCCCTTAAATTAGGTCTGTCTGGTATTTGGTCCTAACCATGGAAAGCTGACTGGTGCACCTGCCTCTCTCAGGGTCTAAGTAGGAAAGGAGATGCTGACTCTGCGTTTGTCCCCAGGTGTTGGGAAGTTAGAAGTTCTGCTTGCTGCCCTGGGTGATGGTACAGTGGAAACTCCAGAGCCAGCAACCAAAAGCTTGAATCTGTCAGTCCTTCCACTACTACATTTCTGCCTCCTAGTTACAGCTGTACTCGTCTTAGCTTTTATTTATTTATTATTTATTGTGGGTACCAGGAATTAAACTCAGGACCTCATGCTTGCCAGGCAGGTGCCGCGCCACTGAGCTATATCCCTGGCCTCACAGTTTAGATGTTTTTATGTATCTATACTCTCCTGAGTTTAGCCAAATGTTGAACCTGAATTCAGTGAATGGGGTGATGTTCCCCATGACCTAGAATCATACTCTACGATGAGTTCACCTAAGCTCTGAAGCTGGTGGCCAGGACCATATGTCCCTGTTCCGTACCTTCTAATCCCTGGGCTACTTATGTCAGAAACATTATGAACACATTAAGAAAAGAATGTGCCAAACATATCATTATAGACACATCTCTATTTAAACACCTAACTCCTACCTGGACATGATTATCTGCTGGGTTTTCAGAGGGTTCTTGCTAATCTGCCTCAAACAAATTAACCAGGCAGTGTCTTGTCATCATTACAAATGCAAGAAAAGTCACACCAGCAGCATTTAAGGAATAAGTATTGGTTATTAAAGGCAACTTACAATGCAAAAACAAAAATCTTGTAAAAATAAAAGGATGAGAAAGCGTGTCATGCTGTAGCAAGAGGTGCTGACTTGGAATCATCTCAAACATGCTTCACTTTACTTGAACTTAGTTCTTCATCTGAATAATGAATACAATCCTGCCTGGCCTCTACCCTCTCATGGTGGAGGGGTGAGAGGAAGCACCTGAAAATTGTGAAGGGCAGCGGAAATGCAGCAGCAGTGTTTGGGAGGCAACTATGGCACAGCAGAGGGGCAGTTTTATAGGGCACAGGAGAAATGGACAGATGGGCTGCACTGGTGGGAGTAGACGGGGCATAGTCCAGTGGGTAAAGTCTCTTAAGCTGGGTTCAGTAAAGTAAAATGGTATCGTTCACAGTAGCAACGAGATGAGAATAATTTGATCATCTATCAATGATGGAATCTCTGGATTAATTTTGTAATATAACCATAACAAGAGTCTACTGAGTAAGTTGTATCTACAGCTATAAGAGTGAAATGCATTGCTAAGTGAGAATAACTATTTATAATGTAAGTGATATGGTTTCACTTTTTATTAAAAGAAATAACCAAAACTGCTCTGCATGTATATGTGGTTTTTGTATAGAATGTGGGAAAAGCATAGAAAATACATATTAAAGTATAATATCTAATATATCTGAGTCACTGAGATAAAGAAGAAATTTATCAGTACTTACACACCTTTGCAACTGTGCACTGCATGTAGCATGAACTTTTTTTTTTTTTTTTTTTTTTGCAATTTTACAGAGAAATTCAGTGAGATAATTCACACAGAAAAAAAGAAAGGTTTATCCCCAAGCCTATAGGTGCTCCTAAAATCTTGGACTGGAAATGGTGACTCTACTAGCTCACATAACTTGCTTCAATGCCATGAGGAACATTTATGAAGACATCCTAATTTATTTCTGCAAGGAGAGATAGGGTGATCGTGCAGGTAGGCTTAGAGTGTACTGTAACTAATCTTCTTACCTGTAAATGTCTCCTTCAATGATCAAAAATTTAAACAGTGCTGACTAAATGACTGTCATTTGCTCTTCACTTCTGAAGTGGACAGTACAGTTATACACCCATCACCCACTCGCCTGGCTTCTTCCACCATGAAGCAACCTCTCCTGCCAAAAAATACCATCTGTAGCTTGGTGTAGGCTTAAATTACATGCCCAATCCGGATCCAGTTATTGGGGGAAGGGACATAGAATTATGTTGAAGTCAGTCTGGACCCACTCCCAGAGCTGCTAGAGTGAATCGCTTCCAAATCCTGACAACAGTGGTTGATTCGTGGATATATCCTGTCCTATGTTGATCACACTTAAACAAAGGACTTCATTTTGACTGTGGAGAGAAGATTCCCTCTTCCCCTTCTCGATAAATAAGAACATTTGCTCTCTATTGCCATTTATAGACATATAAAGCTATAAGAGAACTTTATAACGATGTTAACCCCTGTGAAAGGGAAGAAAAGCAAAGCAAGAGCTACAAGAACCAGGAGGGCACCTTGGTTCTACCACGGAGCCACTGATCAAATAATTATGTGAATCAATATGTTTTCTTCATTGATTACACCAATCTCATTCATTGGGGTTCTCCAGAGGAAGAGAATCAATAGAAAATATATGTATAATTATGTAAGGTGATTTTATTAGGTGGGCTTACAGGGTCAGAGGCAGGGGAGCCCACAGTGGCCATCGTGGGATCAACAGTGGAAGAATCTACAGCGACTAAGCAGCAGAGAGCCTGGTGATCCAGGAGCCACTGGTCCAAAGTGAGAGAAGCTGCAGAATAAGGGAGATCAAGGGCACAGAGCCAGCCCAAGGTCAAAGGCTTAGATGTTCACTGGAGCACTGCTGGTGAGAGCCTGGGTGTGAAGGTTGACGAAACTGGAGACCAGTGTCTAAAGATGTTGGTGAAGACCGGAGCTCTTCAGAACCGGGCATGCTTCCTTCTTCCTTCTTCCTTTCCCTTTTTATTCCATCCAGGTCACGAGTCTATTGATCGGTGCCATGCACATTTGAGGTGGGTCTTCCCTCATTGATTTGCTGGCCTATCTGTCAATCATCCACAGACATACTCCTAACTGTGCTTTACTAATTTGCAAGGTGTTTCTTAACCCATTCAAGTTGACACATCATCACCAACTTACATTTATTTTTCCTGCTATATTCATTTGAGAAACAGCCATAACAAGTACATTTTTTCACCTCTTCCCACAACAATCAATATGGTCCAAATCTTTAAAAAAACATGTCAAAGTCACATCTCCCTGCATATGGTGTATTACTGAGAGCACTCCGCCATTTCCCAAGACACCTTAATAAATGTGTCTCACTCAGGAAAAGCAACGCACTGAAGTCCTGGACAGCTTAAAGACCATTATGAATGGGGGTTTGGGACTATTGGGGAAGTATTGGTTAAACAATAAAATAATTGATAACATCCATTAGATAGAAGAAATAAACTCAAAAGCTCTATGGTGCAATATGGTGTCTTGAGTGAACAATTTATTGTGTTATTGAAAAATGCTAGTAGACTTTCAGTGTTCTCACTACAGAAGATGACAAGTGTGTGAGGCCGTGCTTGTGTTGGTCTGGCTTAGTCACTCCACAATGTGCACAGCAAAACATCCTAGTGTGTACCTCTGGTCAGGGACACTGCAGGAGCTGGGAAGTGCATGACACTGGAGGCTTTGTTTTGCTCACTCACTTCCTGGGGTCGCATCGCTTTTCTCATAGAAGAAAAGGCCTCGGACACAACTCTTTGAGTGTCATAACCCTCCTCAACAGAATAGATCCTTGTTGCGCCACTAATAAACAAGATGGCACCTTTAGCCAGCGATGTCTTTCTGAAGGCAGGAACATGTGTTTGCTAAATTCATCTTCTCTCTGGCTCCCCTTTCCCAGGATTGTACCCCAGCTCTCATCCGAGAAGCACACAGGCACCTAGTGAGCTCTCCCGGAAGGGACGGGAGCCAGGGCTGCGGCCCAGGCCTGGAGACACGTGGAAAGCCCTCCTCGGCACGCAGCACCCCAGCAGCTTTGAGGTGGAGACAGTGTGGTTTATTGAGTTTAAGTGTAGATTCCAGACTCAGCCAAGCTCTGGAATGCAGGACAAGGTTTCTTAATCCGTGCATTGCCAGCACCATCATCTGTAAAATGGAGGTGATAATTAATACACACGTCTTAGGGCTGTAAGACTTTGCCGAAGGACTGTCCAGAAACAATGTCCCACCAGCTAATATTGGGAGATATTGGCTATAAAATGTAGGAGAAACAAACACTAAAACAACCTAGGCGCCTCCGCTGAATGGGTTAAACATGGGGATGAGGATTTTCAGATAATCAATAAGGAAGCGGGGAGCACAGTTGTTTAGGAAGCGTTTTTAGCCCCATAAAGTGTCCACACATTTTCTTTCTTTCTTGCCAGATTTTCCACATTATCAATAATGTGTCTGCCCATCACATCTGTGAACGATCAGACCAGGAACAAAACTCTTCAGCCCACAACCCAAGCACTTTCCTCTCCCCAGCAGCAAGGAGTTGAAATTGCTTTTCCAGTCTCTAAATAGCAGAAACACATACAGCAAGAGAGCTCGTTGAGATGTGTTCTGTGCGAGAAAGAGGGTGAAAAGAGAAAAGAGAAAGACTATTACTTGAGGTCAGATATTGTTTTCAAGTCGATCTTGGAGTTCCTGGAAAATCCATCCACGCTGTTTTGCAGGCAGGTTAAACCCTCCGAGCTGTGATCAGCAGGCGTGCCAAGAACATGGCCAGACAGACGGGCTTGGAAAACTGGAAGAAAGGCAGTTTCCACATGAAAAGCATAGCACAGCCCCAGCTGGCACCCGGGGGAAGGGCTCTGTGTGTGAGACCAGCCTTTCACCATGACTTCTGTCTCAGTCGCTTTCCTTGTGTCTGAGACACAATACCGAGCACACACTGTGGGTCATACCCACGGTGACCGCAGGTTCCCACCAAGAAGTCAGCCTAAGCCACAAGGCTTTGGGGGGACGTCCAGGTATAAACTGTAACACTGGCTATTCTTCAAAAAACGGATTAACGTTCAGAATATTTTTTAAAAAACACCAAGAAAAGCAAATAGCCAGTTGATAAATGGGCAGATAAATTGAACAGAAAGACAAGTATGGCATGTCTTCCCCCCACACGGAATTGAGCGGGGCAAGATGACAGGAAAGTGGAAGGGAGGGGCCGGGGATTTAGCTCAGCGGCATAAGCGCCTGCCTGGCAAGCACCAGGTTGTGAGTTCGATCCCCGGTACCAAAAAAGAAAAGAAAAGAAAGTAGAAGGAGACAATTGGACAAGAACAAGCACCAGGAGGCCAGGAAGAGGGAAGGGAAGGGTAATTGGGGCCAGACATGATCAAAGTGTGTTATACGCACTGTGGAAATACCACAGTGAAATCCTGTATTCTGTGTAAGGAGTACAAACCAAATGGGTAGAAAACCACCTCAAATCTCCCCTTAAGGTCAACGCTGAACCTAATCAATGAATTAGATTCAGTTCTCATCCAGATGAACTTGTGATCAGAATTGTGGAAAGAATTAGGTTCAAGAACTCAGACAGAAGCTGAGGATTTAGCTCAGTGGCATGAGCGCCTGCCTGGCAAGCACGAGGTCACAAATTCAGATAGATATATTTAATTCCTCTCTCTCCTTCTCTTTGAGGGAGAGAGACAGAGAGAGAAACACAGAGGGAGAGACACAGAGAGAAAAGGGAGAGGAAGAAGAAGAGGGAGAGTCTGCCCAAAAAAAGTATATATCAGGGGAAAAAACCTTGTATAAATATTTTAATACCACATTTATTGAGCTATCCTGGGCTTAAGACAAGTTACCTTAGGCCTCTACAACTACAAGAGGTACTCACAGTGGTGACCACCAACTTCCAGACATTTATTTATTAGTACGGTGAACTGCTGAAGTGTGCACACATTTTTTGGCAGATTCTGCATATACAGAGAAAATAATACGGAGAAGAGATAACTGGACAGGGTGCTCTCATGTCCTCTAAGTGGACATGTCCTCTAAGTGGATAAGAGGAATGGGTAGAAAATACTAAGAAATGGATGATTAGGTCTCCTAGGAGGCTAAAAATAAACTTCAGAACACCAGCTGGACTTGACCCCTGTCTTTCCCATGCGGATTTTGGATCGGCTTCCTTTTCGGCAGCAGGATAGACGGGCTTCCACTCCATGCAGCGAGTCTGTGCTGGTCACCTACCCAGTGTCTGGCACTCTAGCAGGCTTTGGGAGCACAGCAGACAGACAGACTTGCTCAGCGCCCTTTCAGAGGAAGTGGTTGGTACCCACTGGGCAGAGTCTGCTATGTGTAAGAAACCCGGAAATAAAGCTGGGGTGGGGGGAGATGTGTGTGTAAGCAGGAGGAGGCGGGAGGAGGGTGGGGATCCACCCTCGGGGGTCAGGGTGCTCTCTCCGTAGGTGGAAGGAATTAGCTGTTCAGCAAATTTGCACGCTCTCTCCGTGAGAACCTGGGCGGGTGCTGCTGCTGTGCCAGCAGAGAGCTGCACAAGGGGCACCACCAGGAGGCAAAGGCCAGGCTGCAGATCAGGCGCAGGAGGCTGATTAAGATCTGCAGCTTTTGGGGAAAGCGTGGAGGCAGCACGGGCAGAGGAAGGG
This sequence comes from Hydrochoerus hydrochaeris, assembly GCA_004027455.1. NCBI lineage: Eukaryota > Metazoa > Chordata > Mammalia > Rodentia > Hydrochaeridae > Hydrochoerus > Hydrochoerus hydrochaeris. The sequence goes on along the minus strand of PVLA01001006.1, from coordinate 32,080 downwards.
GTCAAACTCCAACACGCTTTGGGTGAAAATCTCAGCGAACCGCAGGGAGCTCTAGAGTGGCCCTTCAGACTTGTCGGAGTTGGGCTGATAAGGTCACATCATCCAGTCTCTGGCTGAGACTACCCTCGGCTTAGGCTTGGGCCAGGTGGCTCTCGGCTGATGACGGAAGGCCACCCACCACCAAGCCCACGCCCAACATCTAGGGAAGCAGGTGCTTTGCCAGCAGGATATTTGGGGACACATCACACCATTTACCCCACACAGTGGTCCTGTCCCTGCTTCCTGGAGGCGTCCCCTCATCTGTGACACGGACATGAAACAACCCAGCCAGCAGGTGGCAGCAATACGATTCAGGTTGGTCCACGTGGATGGGGACTTGTTGAGTCCGGGTCTTTGGATACAAACCATCCACTCTCACTGCCTAAAGCACAAAGGGATTTGGGGAGGGTGAATGAAGGAGCTTGGAAAATTTTAGGAAAATAAGGTCCAAAATGGGCAGGTATAGCAGAGCCTCCAGGATCCCACCTGGGTCAGTCTCTCCCGACTCAGGAAGCCCGGGCGCCACCTCTTCTGCCTTTCTGATGAATTCCCATCCTCTGCCTGCTACTATTGTGTGTCACTGGCTCATAAGGCAGAGCTCAGGCAGGTGCACCCATGCATCTCTAGATGTAGGCAGGCGCCTACCGTCCAGCTGCAAAGGAAGGGGCTGGACTTTCAGGCCTCCTGGGTGGGAGGTAAGGCCCGGCCTCCCTCCTCGACTCATGCAAAGGACCTGGAGCAGCAGAAGAGCTCAGACAGGGGGCTGATTAAAAACAACAACCACCGGATGCAAACACAGCCAAGCCCGACCATCAGCTTAGCTCTGCACTCACGGAAAGTGGCTCCGAGAACTAAGCAGACTCCCAAGCGCACGAAAGGGGTTCAGACAGCAGGGTGATAACACACAGGAGACAGCTAGTCGCCGATGATCAGAGCATCCCTTGGCCTCTGCACCCATTGGAAGGGGTGCATGGGAGCCATACAGAAGACTCCGCAAGGTAACAGAAATGCACTGAGCAAACCAAAGGAGGGCCCACTCCCACAGACACGGATCAGAGGAGAGAGCTAAACTAGAGACAGGCAGATGTCCATGGCCACCCAGCACATCCCCAGCAGCAAGACATCCCAGGGCCTTTCTAAGCTGAGGACCCTCGAAATACAGCTGTGCTCAGGGCAGGACTATGTCAAGCTCAAAAGTTCTCTATTCCAGCCAAAAAGTGTGGGAAGAGAAATGATCCGCAGAAAGGCATGGGAGGCGGGTGCCTCCCCCCTAAACTCATCCCCTCAGAGCCACCCCGCACCCAGTAAAGGGAAAGACAAGAAGGTTTATTTTGTGCCAACACACTGAGCAGTGTGCTACTTCAAAACCTCAGAAATGAGACCAGTTTCGCTGCTGCTGAAGCTGACCACTGTGGGTGTTAAATGTCCCAAGCCTCACAGATTTAAGTTTCTAATTCCAGTCTGCCGGAACCCAGAGCACACCCATCTCCTGTCACCTGCACTCTTTCTCTCTCTCACACCCCTTAGTCTGGAGTCCACCCTCACCTTACACAGATGGCCACTTTGTACTTCTTAGAGTCTTACATTTCAATGGGAATTGAGATTTTTCCTTACAATATGCCAGGGGTACTTGAGGTGACAAGCTTAGGACAAGGCACACACTGCAATGACTATTTTACTTGGGGATTTTGCAGGGTCAGACTTACAAATTGGGGAGAGGATAAGAGCTAATTTTGTTGGTTAGTGTTTAAAATAAGTTTGCATTAAAACAAACACAGATGCATTTAAGATATGAATAGCTGGGATAACAATGGGTGACGCAAAGAATTCTCAGGTCACCTTGGGCTCTGCTGCAAGTCCTTCAGAGATGTGTTCATGGTTCTCTGTCATTGGGACATATTGCCACCAGCTTTGGGCACACGTTAATCGTGGGAAGAAAGGCTTCACCGGGGGAACTCCACTAAGGTCACCTTTGGGCCACAGGCTCCAGGCTGCATTCTGTCCCTTCTCCATCTAAGAGAAAAGGTGAAGTGTTGACGACCATTCAGAAAAGCCCAGCGCGAGGGAAACTCCAATGGAAGAAGTCCCTAAAACTTCCAGTATTTGCAAAGCGTGGAAACATCTAGCAACAAAATAATGAGTCAGAGTCTCAAGAGTATAAGGAGGAATAATGAGAGGAAACGCAGCCAAGGGGGGCCTTGGCTTGGGCCGGGGAGCCTGGAAGGAGGGCAGGGTGAGGAGTCACGGAGCACAGGGGGCCCTGCGTGCTTTGCTCCTGGGTCCAGGAGGACCCAGGCAGCCTCCTGGCAGGTCAGCCTGTGCCCGGGCTCCGGAAGGCACGGATGGCTGAGCAAGTCATTTGCAGCTCCTATTTCAGTCACTCTAGAGAACCAGGGTGATTCAAACCGTATGTCCTAAAAACCACTCTTGACTTCGGTGGTTTGGGTTCCTTTCAAGTCCCACGTGACTAAGGCCCTTGACACAAAACAAAGCACTTTCACAAACAAAGTCGGTCGCAGACCTCCCTTATCTCCACTTCCCGCGCCTGGGAAATAATGCGCCTTCCCTCAGAACTCGGGCCAGGGTACTCGGGATTGATGCAGTGTGTTCTGTAAAGCGCGAAGCCAAGGAACAGAAGAACAGCAAAGATCCCACACTGGTCAGATCACGTTTCAGGGAGGCTCGGGGGTCTGAATCTGACAGTGGGCCCCAGGGGCATGTGGCTAAAAAAAATAAATAGATGCCATTGACCTCAAAAGGACAAGGACAAGCCCTGAGCTTTTGAGTTCTGTGGGCTTCAGAATCAGACAAAGCAGCGCTGACTTCCTCTGATACACAGAAAAGGAGCTTTGAGGAGGACTTTCCCTTCTCTGCGCTGCCTCTCTGAGGCAGATACAAGAATCCCGGAAAGCATCATGGCTGAGAAGAGAGAGAGAAGATGCATGTAGACTGCTGAGCGCTTGGCTGACATGTGACAGGTGCTTAGCAAATTGATTCTGCTTTCAAATACCAACGCCTGGGGCATCGGTGCCATAGTTCAGGGTGTAACGGGGTGCACCGAGCCATGGTGATAATTATGCTCTTCTAACGCCTGGTTCCCGCCTCACCAAGAGACACCCGTGGCCTTCCTACTTGGAGGGAGTGTGGGCATTTTGCAGACAGCACCCTAACTCTGGTGTTTGAGACGCCCTGGCCCCTGGGGTGGTCTGTACACCTCTGACTTCCTGTCTCAGCCCCTTCCTGGCTCCTCGGAGATGAACCTACTCCCTGCATTCTGTATGCTGCGAGTTAAGCTTTCTCTTTGATGGATTTAACTAAATACTCATTACCATCTGGTATTGCATAAGAGGTTCGTTCCTTGCCTGTCGTGGTAAGAATGCTGGGAGAGTCAAGGACAAATGGGTAGCGCTTTCGAGCTGCCCTGGCCAGCGACCAGGGTTTGTCAGGCAGCCTCTCTTCTTGCTTTGCCATGGAGCTCACAGGTACCTCGTGTGGATTTGAAGGTGCCCGTGCAGGAATAAACTCAGGGGCTGCTCTGATGCAGAAAAGATCTACATGCCGCCGCTCCCTGCTTGGAGGACCCAGCAAGCTCCTTTGCTCCTGCTGGTTCTATACCTGCTGTAGAATTGGGGGTAGGGGGCTTGAGATGGCCTCATGTCACTTACTCAGCGATGAGACCGGGTCTGCCATGGTGTTTCTGAGACACCTCAGTGACCACTCACCCATCAAAGCAGGTTTCTGTTCCCCTTCGGACAGCAGGGGACCTCTGGGCTAGACTCCTAACTCCAAATATCCTAGTGTCACAGGTAAATATGGGAAACTGGAAGAAAATGTACAAGGAACCGAGTCAGGGCCAAAGAAGAATAGCTGGCTGCTGCCGGTACCTGCTGGGTCAGTAAGGAGGAGCTTCTCTCACTGCCAAGAACCAGGCTTCCTCGGGTTAGGAGCAGGAGACTTGCTTCCTGTGCAGGTCTCAGAGGTGGGAGGTGCTCGATCGTTCCTACACTGATTTCTCCCAGTTTTATGTGCCTGAACTCTACCTCTACCCAATTGATAGATTGGTACCTCTACAGCTACCAGAAGACTTTCACATATCCAGGAGGATTTGTAAACTAGCTAGGGTTAGGGGTGCAAATCACAGAAACAGACTCTGGCTGGCTTAAACAGAAAAGGAATCACTTCCTAGGTCCTGGACGCCTCCTGGAATTGGCAAAAGATGTGACAGCCAGGCATGGTAAGGCAAAGGGAGCTCTGGCCGACGTCCTACCTAGAAGAGGTCTGCCTGGAAGCCCTGCGCTTGGCAGCTCTGCCGTCCTCTCCAGAAGCAACCTTGAGCTGACCATGCTACCTGCTAAACACCCAAGGTTTGGTGCTGGGGACGCGGAGTGGGTACACATGGCTCGTGTGACAGTGCGCCAGGTGCTCAGTGGTGGAATACAGAGGACACCCCACTCCTTCAGTACCTGTGGAGAGGAGGACCCCCTCCAAGATGCTAAAGATGTTTCTAGATTTCTGGGCAGCCAAAATGAATACTGTCCATCACTGCCCACCACCGTGGCTAGTACCTTCCCAGGTCACTCTTCTCCCCTTCCTGGGCATTTCCATGGACATTTCTCTTGTTTACCATAGTGACTCTGTCCCCAGGGCACCAGAAGTCACCAACTTCGCTTTAGGAGGCAAAGCAAAGCCTCGTCTGGACTACAGACGGCTCCAGCCAGGATGTCAGTTCTCCTTCCAGGTCCCGATCACTCAGCCCAGAGGAAGAGTCAGAGGCCAAGCACACACGATCTGTATCCACGTATGATACACTCGTGCAATGTAGCAGGCAGCAGAAAAGGAAACGAAATGCCCATGCACCTACATTCAAGCACACACGCCCCATCAAAAAAAGAAAAAGGAAGGATAAAAAAGAGAAAAGAAAACATAGAACCCCAACACTCTGGGAGGCAGAGGCAGGAAGATCAACCCGGGCACCTTAGCACCTTAGTGAGATCCTGTTTCGAAATAAAAAACAAGAAGGGCCTCAGTGAAAAAGCTCCACATTCAACCCCCAGGACCCCAAATGCGGTCTGAGGCTAAATTCCTTATATTTGTAACTGAAACAAGGCTACAACTGATGTTGAGGTCTCAGTCCTTCGGAATGAACATGCTAACATGGCATTTGACACGCAGGATACTTATTTAAGAGAGCTCTTGCCATGACCTCTGCTGGAGGTGAAGGGCAGGAAGTGGAGAAAATAAAGGATATAGTCAAAGCCCATCTACAAGGACAAGAGCCTCCGTTAGCCCTGCAGAGACCTGGAGGCTAGAACCGCCTTTCAGAGCTGTCCCAAGCTGGGCTGGGATGGTCACACGTTTTCATTCCCATATGGATAGGTCCTAGGACTCAGGCCACCCTGGGAAGGGGCAAGAACTTGGCCATGAGGAAACTGAGACCTGAAGACATCTGCGGACAGCCTCCCTCCAGCTGGGGACACGTTCCTCTCCGTGAAGTGCCATCCGCCATTGCCACGTCCACCATCGCCCGCACTGACCCTTTCCTTCCTCTCATCCCCATCCTACACTACCTTTGCCTTCGACCAGCACTGGACCGAGTGGGCTAGGCCAAGCCTTTCTTCCCCAGGACGGCAAGGGCAAACCTGCACGCATTCGCTCCCATCTAAAGCTACGGTTTAGGCATCGTAGAATGACTCGCTGTCCTCTAACGGCTGCTGATTCAAAGAAGGAAGACGGCATGATGAGCGAAAGCCCTTGGCTGCCAAGCCGCTTCTTCCTCACCAGGCGAGCTCCTTGTAAGGAGCAGTAAGGTGGGAGACCATGACACTCTGTAAGGTGTGTGTCACGTTTATGAACAGTGCCAGAGGAGGCCCTGCCGGCCGGGGAGAAGCAGCCAGGAAGTCGGGCGGCCTCCCTGTTGGCCTGGGAAAAACGGCAAGGAAGCCACCTCTGCCTTCCTCACCCCCAACCCGTAAGCAATCAGACACGACAGAGGCTGAGCTGGTAAAAACTGGAGGAACCTGAAGCAGGAAAGCAGCTTGGCCTTTGTGTTGTTGGATGGACCTTGCAGGCCTGGGCCGGCAGTCTGGGTAGCTGTTTGGAGGGTATCAATGGGCAGGCAGTACAGTAAGGTCCGGTAAGGATTGTGGACCTCCTACTGTCCTGTTACTGTTTTGTTTTGCTTCATTTTACTGTTGTGTTTTATTCCTTTAAAATGAATTTTAACAATGAGTGACTCTGTCGCAGCCCGGGGAGGACAAACCAGGCTCCCTCTCCGTGAAGATGGGTCTGATAGAAGCGACTTGGCACTGGAGCTTCAGGGTAGTCACTGGCACGGCGAATTTTCATCAGTAGCAGTCACCGGCTTTCGCTGTCACGTAGAGCTCATCCTTGTCCCTACCCCTGACCCCTAATCCCAGGAGCACCACGGCCTTTTGATCCTGGTCAGTGAATAGGATCAGGATGGATTAGAAAGACACCACCATCGTGGAGTCCTGAATTAGAAGCTTTCTCCACACAGGGAGTCTTTTATTGATAATTCACAAGATTTATGCTATTTTTAGGTACAGTGTTTAAAGTTTACATCGGTAGACAATTCTATAGCAGTTTTGTGTTCAAAGCAAAATTAAGAAGGAAGTATTAGCGTTCGCATGTCCTCCACTACAGAGATTTGAAGACACGGAATCATGTTGCCCTCCTTAAACTTTCTAATGGGCCATACAGCCTAGTCACGGAGGTCCAGTCTCTGGGTTTGAATTCTTGCTACTTCTCTTATTGGCAGCTGTGATTTTGCACACATCATTTAACTTTCTGGACCTCCACTTTCTCATCTTTAAAATGCTATTAATAAGAATAGCCCCTGTCTCAACAGTTATAAGACAGCATCACTTCACAGTCCCTTCAGAAAGACAAAGACATTGCTGCCAAATAAACACTAAGGGGCCACCAACTGTGGACACATTGTGATTTCAGAAACATATTAGCATGAAAAGTAAGTGTTGCCTTAAATTAATACACTCCATGATACGATAAATGCTCTTGTTGGTGCTCAGGTTTATACTTCCATGTATCAGGTAGCAGTCAGTTCACAATACTACCGGATATCACCGACTGAAGATTACAACTTTGCAAGAGTTATTTGCTCAAAAGGCAAACCCTTGTATCAAAATCCTAGGGACATTTATTACACCACTTTCTATGAAGTCCTATCACAGTCACAGATCATGCATTGGATGGGGTCCTCTAGAGGAAGGGAATGGGTAGGAAGGATGGGAAACTGGGCAAGGGGGCTGAGTAGACAGACTGACAGGGTCAGACGTGGGGCGATCCACAGTGACCGTGCACCAGAGAGCCAGAGAACCCAGCAGCTGCTCAACCCCGGGCTGGGAGCCGCAGAACAAGGGGGGCGGGAGATGCAGCACCAGTCCAAAGTCGCAAGCTGCGAGCCCCCCTGGAGTCACCAGCACGAGTTTATGCTGAGAAGCTGGCGAAGGTGGAGTCTGACGTTCACAGGTGACAGTGAGAACAGATGCACTTGCTCAGGCAGAATGGAACGTCCAAGACATGTGTACCAACTTCCTCTTTCTATTCCTCTATAGCATGGCGAGCACAACCTGGAAGTTTGCTGCCACCCGCACCTGGGGTCTGCATGCCCGTCATCTCGGAAAACACCCCACAGGCTCACCAGGAACGTGCTTTCTTAACTGGCTAGGCGTTTCTTAACCAATTCAAGTTAACATATCGTGATTAATGGTCACGGGTTGCATAGACTATCTGGGTCTGCCCAGGTGTTCTGAGCACCAGCAAAGCTGTTGAGTGATTTGTTCATTCAACCACTTGTTTATGTACCAACTCTGGAGTCACTGATAAGCGAGATGAAGGAAGGGTCTATTACCTTCACGGAGTTCATGCTCTAACGCACTGAGAGCTGCTTGCCCTGCTCTGCAGCTCTGCTGTAGAGACTCTGGGCCCTACACCAACCTGTGAGCCTTTTGAGATACCCAGCAACACAATGAAGCATATTTAGACATCATACATATTTCCTCCACGGAAAAGGAACTCAACAAGCTTCTTCATCTCTTCCTCAGGGGCAAAGGGCTTACTTGTCATTCAGTGTGAAAGGATTGAAATTCCTACATCACTGAGATACCTCACAGTAGTAGGATAGTGTAAAAACACTTTGGAATCCCACATACTTTATGGCTTAGATCTAGATCTAGAATGTACCCCAAAAGTCTTGAATGTCCAGAGATGAGGATTTTGAAACATGAGTGGATCAAAAAGGCTCTATATTGGTGAGTTCACTGATCTATTAATGCACTGATAGGTAAATATGCTATCAGGAGGTGGGCCTGGTTGGAAGACTGTATCTCCATCTCTGACTCTGCTCTTCTTTCTCTGCTTGGTGAAGTGAGAAGCTATCCTCCACCATGCCCTTCCACCATGCTGTATGTTTGGAGCCAGCCAACCATGGACTGTACCTTCCAAAACCATAAACAAAATTAATCCTCTCCTCCTTTAAATTCTGGGTACCAGGTATTCTGTCCCCATGATGGGAAAGCTGACTAATAAAGATGGTGACTGATACTCTTATGTGTGTGGGTACCTTTTCCTGCTTTCCAGGTCTTACCAGCATGCTCAATATTCCCACAATAACAACAACAAAAATGTATTCAGGTGGTCATGGCCCCTGCAGTTTAAATCATTGCCCAAAACCAGAAAGTTAATACAACCTTCTGAGTGATGCGCCTGGAGTTTTCTGTTCACTAGGATAAAGGAAAAAGCAGAGTAAATCAATAGCTTAACATGTATCAAGAGATAGACTATTTTTCTCTATTGAGGAGATTGTACTACACAAAACAATCACCTGTGACATTCTTCTCCAGGTCATCTGTCCTCCATGTGTGCCAAGTTGCAGATATAGATGAGATTGTATTGACGTAGGGGCTCACTATGCCTCCCAGGCTGGTCTCAAACTCCTGAGCTGAAGCAATCTGCCTGCCTCAACCTTCCAAGCAGCTGTGCCTGGCTGTGAGTTAGAGGTTTTCTCCACTCAGGTCACAGACAGTGACAGTGACAATCCTTTTGGTTTCCCAGGAAACCATTGCCCATTACATTGCAGCAAATCAGCTGAGTTCCAGCCTCACCTGCTCAACACTTTTTTCGGTAAGTCAGGAAAACATTGTGAAGTTTCTTCCTCAGATATGTTTTCCACCAACTAGAAAACTGGCCTTACCAAAGCTTCCTGTCTTAGTCACTTTCTAGCAACACTCAGCACCCAGCAAAGGAGCTGCAGGATGTGTGCTCTTGGGTGCTATTTTAGCATCTGCTCCCCGGGGTTCCATTCCTTCCCTACAACCCGGGAGAGTGGTTAATCAGAGCCCAGAAAAGGTGACCACGCCAACCCTACAGCCTATTTAGATAACAACATTGTTGGTAAGCGATACCCCTTGATCTCTGCCATACTCAAGTCCCCCAGCTGTATGGATGTTAGCAAACTTTGTTCCATGTATTTTTATGAAAAGATAAGCTTTTAAAACTTTCCCCACTCCCTTTGCCAACATATATTTCAAAGCCTTAATAAAATGTCTTCTGCATTCACGGTTAGGCAATATCTAGGTGAGTCTTGTATGATTAATTTGTTTCAACCTTTTTATCTCTGAAAGTGTTTTAATTCCATCTCTGCAATGAGAGTGGCATTCTTTTTCACAGAGCTCCAGATTTTAGTCAAGCAGATGAACAATTAGAACCATTCCCAGCCGATAAATCTTATGCATTGAAACCAAAATCATGATAAAAGGGGCCAATATCAATACACTTAGCCTGAAATAAAATTAGATTCTTCCATTCTTAATCCAACACCCTCGGCATCTATTCTCATGCACATATTTTAGATGAAGTAATAAAGTCTTAAAATACATTTGGATACATATTTCATCTCAGATTCCATGTTTTATATATCTCCCTTCCAAGTTATCCTAAGGCAAGCTTTATGGAGATAGACCAGTGAAGCATAGATCGAGCATCAAAGAACTGGCTTTTCCTTGCAAGAATCAGAGTTAGTAACAGAATCTCCTAGCAAGGTTGCAACATTTTATTAAAAATACTCCCATTGTTTCACATGGCTACAGAGGCCTAGTTCATTGTGGGATTATGAGTTTAGACACTGGATTCTCCACATACTCTCATTCTAGTCCATGAGGGTCTCAGCTTATTTCACTGCCCTAACTTTAGAAGGCCAAGGAGACTGCATTCAGCTAATATTATCATTTGGCAAGCTGCAAAATCAAAATATTTGTTTGATTCTTGGCTATGTTAGCCTGAAGTCTCAAAGAGATAAAATATTGTTTTTTCCATATCTAGAGAAAATACCTCTATTTCAGGACATTCCTTGAGCCAAGAATGTAGGAATTTGAATTAGTCAATCCCGGTTAGGTTACCCAGGGCGGTTAGAAGCAGCTATGCTGTGGGTGATCTTCCTGCCCATCTCAACCCACTCCCTTTTCTCTCTCCTTCTTCTCCTTCTTCTCCTCACCCTGGAAGGCTGACCTCCCAGGGGGCTCCGCCCTCCAGCTTCAGAAAGGGCACCGATGGCATGTACCAGGAAGAGCTGGAATGCAGAAACAGAGGGATTCATTTCCTGGCACCACCCTGCCCAACCACAAGTCAGGAGTTGCTACATTCTTTTACCAAAAGTCCACCACTGCTCTCCAAAGCCCTCTTCCAGGGGCAGCTTTCTTCTGCTCCTGGTCACTCTTCCTTCCCTTTACTTTTTCAGGCCAAGGTCACAGCAGGAGACCTCAAACTTCCCCTAAAATACTTCACAGTCCAGTGTGGATTTCCCTTAACACTGCCCTCAGCCTTGTAAATGGGTCACTTGTCATAGCCCCTTCAACACCCCATGTGAGAGTCTCTCCCTCCTGAGACTCCAAATCACACACATGCAATCCGCAGCCCTCAGGCCCCTGGGCCTCTCCGTACCGTGCTGAGGCGTTGCTCACTCTGCCCACCAGTCTTACCTCTTATGCTCAATTCAGTCCCATAAGCGAAGATGCCATCTTAATCAGCAAACTTCCAACCGTGGGCCTTGGGCTTCTATATTCCCATCCCTGAAAAGGAGAAAGAAAAAAAAAACTGCATGATAAAAGCCCAACTACCAGCGACATCACTGTCATAGAACATAGGTGCCACCATCATGGGGACCAGCACCCCTGAGCTTGAACCCATCTGCCCATGGCTGCTCAGCGCCATTGCAGTCATCTCTGGTGACCAGTTTTTCCTGGGGCCTGCTGGTCCCGATGCTGTCGCATTAGTCACAGCCCAGGGCATGGGTGTCCCTGGGTGGTCCAGGCTCTGTTCCTTCTCTGGCTTCAGAGTTCCGGGGCCTTTCCTGCCCTCTTCCATCTGCCTCCTTTCCCTCAGGCTTTCCAACAGAAGGACAGATTCTGCTTCCTGCCTCTCAGCAGAGTGTAAGGTGGCTTGAGAAGAGGTTTACATGTCCGAGTTACATACAGGAATAAACTCATTCTTTCTGTGTCATCTTTAGACTTCTTTCTTAGATGCATTCAGTGTTCACTGCTAGAACAAAGGCTTCCCCCACACCAAAAATTACCCACAGACTTTCCACTGTTTCAGTAATCTGGGTCAGAGGCACACTGTAGTTGCCTGAATAGGTGAAATATCAATCTGTTCTTAATTTTGTTGTGCAAAATACACAGAAGACACATCCTCTCTCTTGACTTTCTGGTTCTAGGAAGAACCATTAAAAATGTCTCCCGGGCATAGGTAATGCAAGTGCTCAAGAATTCAAGTAACCTGGGGGCATTTGTTAAAACCTTTCTCTTCTGACATTATCTGTTGTACCTCGAACACTGCAGTGATGGATGGGAAAGTGTGCAGAGAGATTAAGTAGCTTCGGATACCTGGAAGGTGAATGTTTCCGTGGTTTCCATTCTGATATTCAACATTAGGTCCTTTTACTACATCTGGATGACGCTAAATACTTAAGTACACCAAAGAGGGGTAAGGAAGTGGGTCGACTAAAGCCAAAGCCCACTTGTCAGATTCTTCCAGCTCAGGATTGAGCTGAGGCTCGAGTCCTTCCTGATCAACTGCGCTGTCTGCACTATGTCACCCATAGAGCACTTCTGAGCCTGGATAACTCCGAGGAAGTCAGTACAACGTCCCTCGAAGGACAATGGTGGTGGGTGCAGGAATCTGGACCAGCAGTGCCATTCTGTGACTTTAATGCAGTCAACTTGAGTAACAAAACACAAGATGAAAGTCAGGCACGGCGCACACCTGTAATTCCAGCACTCGGGCGGCTGAGGTAGGAGGACTGCTGTGAGTTCAAGGCCAGCCTGAGCTACATAGTCCTGAACTATATAGCAAGACCCTGTCTCAAAACAGACAAGCAAACAAAAATTAGATGAAGTGCTATTTGTCATTAGACTGGTAAGACAAATCATCTTGGTGAAAAGGAACTTCTAACCCTAAAGGATCTGTCCTACAGTGGCTTCCTTTGTTTATAAAGCTTTCTATATATATCAGGACGGGAGACCCATGGTGTATGTGTAATGGGCATCAGACAGGTGAGCCAGTGGGTCAGGAAGGTCACCACTGCGTTGATGGCAAAGAGCACCATAGCTCAAGCCTTGGAGAGCAAAGCAATTGAATGTTGTACCTTTTTAATCTTCACAATGCCTAAATCTGTGGTGTAGACACTATTTGTTGTAAATGCTGAATTGTCATTCATTCAATGAGTACTTTTAAAAATCTGCCAGTAAGATGTCATGATTAAGTATAATAAGCACTGGATGGAAATGGGTAGACCAAGTTGATTCCCGGACCTCATAAAATATTTAATTATCTGTGCAACTATGAACAAACAAGTTATTTTCTTTAAACCTACTCCTCAGCTGTAAAATGCACAAAGTGGAAAAAGCTGGCCACTGCGACTGCAGCCTGGGGTCACTATGACGTTCAATGGGATAATGTGTGAGCTATTGCATTGCAAATTGGATTCAACAGTGTATAAATGTGAGCGATGACCTCACTCATTTTCAAATTATAACTGGTGAATTTGGAATTGGCAAGAACTCCTTTGAAATAACATGTCTCTGAGGAGTTCAGGGCCTCTTGATCAGGTCCCAAAGGCTTTTAGAGAGAATCACAAGGCTGAAGCTCCACAGCCACGTTCAGAATATGAAAAGCCCATTTAGCTGTCATTCCCGGCTCCTAGCGGGTTCTCAGGCGATGCCAGCAAAATGTCTGAAACTGGACCAGCGACCCACCAAGCACATCCAAATCTTTCATCAAACGGTGCCCAGTTTAGAGGCAGTCATGCTGTTAATATTACCCCCCCGGGGAGGGTTTCTAATGAAACCGATCTGCCAAGGTAACATGAGAGCATGTGTCACACAGAGGTGTAATTGGGTTGACCTGAAAACCAAGCTGAAAAGTAAATATCCTGTCAATTAAAGATGAGCAAAAAGATTCCAGAAAATATCAAGACTCCCGACTCCTTTAAATCTGTGTCCTTTCCCTGAAGCCAAACTATAATGACATCTGTAAGGTTTCAGATTCTAATTAGAATAGAAATTTGTAATTGTGCTTATGGAGTCAGATTCTCCTGATGCTTAAACTGGTAACTGGAGGGAGGCGAGCAAACTTCCAAGGCAGAATAGAGCCACTCGGCACAGCCTGGCACTGTGCAGGATGTGGAGACACCAATGCAGTCTTTACATTCAACCCTGGATTGTCATCATTCCTTCTCATCCTTTGTGGCTTCGTCATCTAACTTCTCATTCCCTTTCTCTCTCGCTAGATTATAGCCTTTCCTGTGCTTCTGTTTTCTGGATACTTCCTGGTTCTGGGAATATACAGACAGAAGGCAGGAGCCCTGGCATGGACTGAGTACCTGCCTCGGGTCCCAGCCACTCAGCGTCAGGTGATGCTGATCTCATGCCCTCAGCAAGGTGTTAAGTGTCCTTTGTGATGGAAATGCCCCTTGAGCCTATGCATGCCTGTTCTGATGTTTGTGTTGTATGTGCAATAGGTTGCATCATTTTTTTAAATTCAGTAATCAATTCTTTTAACCGGAATAACTTGGCTCAAAACTGGTGCTAAACTGGTGTCTGGCTCAAAACTGGTGCTAAAAATTCTGGTTGAACAAATGGTCCTCCAATCCAGTCATTCTCTAGTCACTAAACGTTGTATATCCACCCCCTTTGGTGAATCTTCTCCTCAAGTCCCTTTCTTTTACTACACTTACTGCCCAACTTGGATCTTCCATGATCTGCTACTGTATCTATTTCGAATAAGGTTCTGATATTCTACTAGACATCCTGGAGCTATTTTCTGTTCCTATCAGAGTTACCTAGAATATGTCATACCACCTTACTCTCTTCATCACATATTCTTTCTTCCTCACACAGTAATAACATCTTTAATTTACCTTCTTCAACCTATGTCTGCCCCATCCAGCCAACTTACCTATGTGCCTAAACAATTTATGTACTTCTGATACTTTTTGTGGCCCAGCCCATGTGTTCCTAAAGCTTATAGGCCTATAACTATTGACACATTGTGTCTACTTGAGAAGTTTAGAAGTTTAATGAAGCTGCTTAGCTGGGCGCCAGGGTCCTCACTTTGTAAACATCCTCAGCCCGTGCAAGAGGAGGGCGGGGAGAAGGTGTGAGTGCTACGCCCGCCCTGAGAGTGGTCGCCTGCTTACAGCATAAGGGAGGACCTTTTGCTCTTGCAGCTTTTGCTGTCTTCCATTGCCTTGAACTGTTGCCCCTGTGCCACGCCACCCTGCTTTGGAGCCAGCTGAATATGGACTGAAACCTCCACAAACTGTGAGCTAAATAAATCTTTCCTCCTTCCATTTTGGGTGTCAGGTATTTTGTCTCAGCAATGGAAGAAAAGGAACCAAGACAAGGCCCTTTCTGACCATGTCTTCTTGTTGAAATTCTACTTATCTTTAAGATTCTAGCTTAAGGTATCACAAAATTCACAAAATCATGTGCTAATAAGAACCTCGTCTTCCATGTATACTGAAGTAATCTGCTACACTCAACTATAAAGGCAGGGGGAGAACAAGGATCTAAGATCCACGGTCTAGATCCCCTTCCTCTGGTCCTGACACCTCACTTGTAAATAAACAGGACAGCTACATCACTTATGGCCCACATTGAATAATTTCGACAGTTAAGGTTGATGCTAGCATAATTTTGCTTCAGTAAGTGAATATTAGGACAAGTCTCTATCAGAACATATGGTCAATATCTTAGCGACATTCTCATGGCTAGGACACAATGCTCCACACACAGCTTAAAGGCGGAGAGTTTTGTTTAGGATCATGATTTTTAGAGGGTTCAGTCCACAGTCAGGGCTGGCTGCAGGGCCGAAATAGCATGGGGAAAGGCCCACTACAATGGAGAGCTGCTCACCTGGGGCTACCAGGAAGCAGAGAGAAATCCTTCCGGGTCATGCCTCCAGTGCCCCACCCCTTCTGACCAGGCCCCACCTCCTAAGGTCACAGTCAGCTATACTGTGCCCCCCGCCCCATGGCCCAGTCACCTCCCAAAGCCTTGCCTCTGAGTGCACGAGAGTTCTGGGGTCATATTTGACCTAAAGCATAACAGTCATCCTACCTCAAATGCAATTCCCCTAAAGCAATGGTAAAATTCTATGAATCCTGTTTAATCAATGGCTCTGTGTCATCCAGGTATTTCTTTCAACAGCAGCCCATGAAATAATGAAGGTGATTTGAGACATCACCGGTTGTTTGGCGTACTCTGTTTTACAGTAACCACCGCAACATAAGCACACAGAGGTACACATGGCACCGTGACTGTGCTGCGCTTCCCCAAGAGCCACACAAGCTATAGTTGTCAGGGGTTTTTTTGGCGAGGTAGAGAAACAAAGGCAGAAAAAGGAAAAAGGCCTTCGTTACAGGCACAGGAGGGCTGCAGAAGAGCGCAAGATCCCTCTCAGGCAGACAGAGAAGCCGAGGGTTTTTATTAGGTTTGACAGGGGGTGGAGTTTGAAGGGGCGGGCAGAATGAAGTATTGACATCTGATTGGAAAGACGCTGGCATGCGCGAAAAGCAGGAAGTTCAGTGGGGATTTAGAAGAAGAACGCGGGAGTCAGCGTTGGAGGGAGGCACTGTCGCTCCAGGGCCGGGCGCCATTTTGCGCAGGCGCAGCGTTGGGCCTGACAGAGCTCCGTAGAGGCAGAGCCCATCGATTGTTTTGTCAGGTATTTTTGGGTTATGGTGCTAGATACACAGCTGTTGGCCGCACAACTCCATCACTTATTTTCTGAGCTTCCATCTCTTCGTCTACAAAATGAGAGAAATAAGGCTGAAATGATACTTTTGATTCATTCTCTCATTAGATTTGTTGATTGCTTCTCAAGTGGTGAGACATTCTCACCACATACTGCAGATACAATGTTGAGAAAGTCATTGTGCATTGCAGTCCAGTCGGAGATACAGCTGCTAATCCCAAATGTCTGTTCTGTCCTAAAGAAGTGTAAAGATCATCCTTCTTTTTTATACTATCATATAGCAAAAGAACCTCTTCAGATCCAAGTCATGCAATGTGACATCTACCTTGAGAACTTCAGAGTGAGTAAGCAGAAGAGGAAAGAAAATTTGTTCTGGGAATTTGGAAAGATATTGCAAAGGATCTGGGTCCATACAAAACTCTGCCTAATCCAGAAACCCAAGAGAGGCCAATGTGACATAAGGTAAAGGAGACAGTGATAAAGGACAAGGTTGGATAGGGACTAGGGGGCAGTGTAAGCAATGACTCTGTAGGACATGCTAAGGGTTCTCAATCTCTGCAAAGAACAGCAGATGATTCAAGGCTTTTAAGCAGATAATTGATTGGGTTGAGAGTAGAGAGGAAGTTTGATACTCATACTTCAGTTTGCATATGGAAAGGTCACTTTTGTTGGAGAAGGAGGAGTGGACAGCGAAGGATCAGAATAGATTTGAGAAGACCAGATGAGAATCTCTTCCAGTGGTTCAAGTCAGAGGCAAGAGCTGTTTGGACCGGGATGAAAGCAGGCAGGGCGGGACCAGGTAAAGAAGGTGGTACACTTGATAGACTGAGTGATGGTGGAGTGAAAAGAAGATAATGAAAAAAGGGCTGCTAAATTTCAAGTTGACGGCGATGCTACAGTATTTATTACAGTAAAAAGGAACACTAGGAGAAGAGCAGGCTTGGGGGAGATCTGTTCCCTGCCTTGCATGCACTGAGTGTGAGGTTGCCTTGTGATATGTGGGTGTGATGTCAAGTGGGAGTTTGGATGCAAAAAGAGGTGGTAGTCAAGGCTACTGAGAAAATGCAAACTGAAAAGCTCCCCGTGGGATTGCGTGTCCTAGAGGTCATCACTGTCCTTAATGGGTTACATCAGAGGTGAGATTGGGCAAAAGCCAGATGCGGGTGCAGTGAGAACTGGGCAGCAGGTGAGGAAGTGGAGGCCCCGAGCGTAAATGCCTTTGCTGAGAAGCTGGTCTCTGAAAATCAGAAAGAATCAGAATATCAAGAGAGTTAGGGCAAACTATAAAAGGAGAGAGGACCAGCTTAGCTTTTTGCTTTTCAGACTGAAGTGGGTCAAGTGTGTTTAGTTATTTATACAAAAACCAGTTGGGGATGTAGCTCAGTGGCACAGCCACTGCCTGGCAAAGGTGAGGTCCTGAGTTCAGTTCCAGGCACAAAATAAAACCCAGTAGTGTGGATCCCTGTGAAGATTATGATCCTCGTGAAGGCAAAGGAATGTGGCACCCATGCCACATGGAGAGGGATTGTCCTTAGAAGGAAGGACCCCCAAAATGTGACAGACACATAAACCCATGCTAGTCTGAATTTCTGGAAGTTCCACTCTGATGGCTGCATTTGTCCCTGAAAGAAGAGAAACCAGAAGCCCCCAGCGAAAGGATGTGAATGTCGGTCAGACACGGGGCAGAGAAGGTGGCCACTGCAGAGGGCGGGGCGAGCCGGGGCCGAAGACTGTGAGCTCACTGTGCCGCCGTCTGCCCCAGCCGCTCAGTGCTGCGTGGGCACAGACCTGAGCACAGAAAACAGGGCCAGGGTTTTGCCATAGCAATGTGGGGGAAAAATGGGCAAAAACAAAGCTGCTAGGAGAGAAGAGGACGTCAGAGAACGCCACTATGTCTCTCTCTCTCTCTCTCTCTCTCTCTCTCTCTCTCTCTCTCTCTCTCTCCACATTGGTGTGACAAGAGACTACATGGCCCTTTGCTTTCAGCTGAGTCTCACAACTGAGGACAAACAAAGGACCAAGTTGTCACATACACATCACATTCCGCTGGGCCCTCCAACACCGACTGCCCACAACCAAGGCTGGGCCACTTCCTCCTGCCCTGTCCCTTACTTCCTCCAACAGGAGTTACCACAGAGGAGTAGAACAGGGCCTGGACTTCATCCCCAAGCTCCACTGTGATCACCAAGCCATAAGCAGGAGTCTACACACATGCAGTCATTATCTGAAAACAAAACAAAACAAGCCTGGACAGGAGAACTGCAGACATTCTAGAAGGTACACAAGTGGCCAGAAAGTCATGGGCATTGCTCAGAATTCACTCATGGGACCAAAAAGGAGATAGTCACAGTATGGGTCCTAACCTCAATGTGTTGTGGCTCCATTAAGACCTCGGTGACATTGATGACACATGTCACCTGTGGAGCTCTATTCTTTGCTGAGTACCTTGTTCCCTTGTCCTCTCCCCATCTTCCATCTTTGTCCCTCGCTTGCGCTTCTGACTCTGCTGCTCCTCTGCGGGGCCTGTTTGCTGGTGTGACCAAGCACCCAGGTCATCTCCTGACCTCTCTGACCACCAGCGCTACGGGACAGAAGGTAAGGGCTGTCGCCTCAATGTCTGAAGGGACCCAAGGCTCCACTTTCCAGCCTGGGGGACGTGCCACCCCTCCCAGGCCTGAAAAAGCAAGCCTGAGGGATTCCCGCCAACATCGCAGACCTGCTGCTGAGCCGGGATCTCACCTTCGTGCAAAGCCTTTTCTGAGCTCCCAAGCAGCGACCTCCTCTCCCTTTTCCAAAACCAACACTGGGCTGTTTGATGAGTCATTGGTTCCCTGACATTTGTAAAATACACTTGAAATGTTCCCAGAGGGAGTAAAATTATACCGTAATCAAACCACTGTCTCCTCTCCACAGCCACCCTCTCGCTGGCCAGGCCTTGCAAGTGGCGGCCCTGCGAGTGTAGCAGTCAGGGCCTCTGGAGAGAGAGGCCCCTTTTCATCTAGCTCGGCCAGGAGTGTTGGTTCCCGGGTTTTCAGAAAAAAACGGGACCGGGTCCCCTCACCACCACAGCTTCACACAGAATGAGGACACTCGTATTTTCCCTTCAGCTGGGACAGCTCAGGAGGACCAAGTGGGACCAGTCACTGGGGTAATTGCAGCTACGGATTTGTTCCCCACAGCGCTTGAAGGTGCTGGCAGTAACATTAGGGGCTGTGAAGGCTTCAGCAGAGGAGCGGGGCGCTGGGAAGGAAGTGGCAGAGAGACCCCAGGGACCCAGAAAGACTGAATCGGTGGAGGTGATTGTGGGATCCAGAGTCGGAAGTCGAAGCAAGAGTGTTTGTAACAGAAGAAACAAGATAACAAAAGCAGGAGAGGTACCAGTGGCCGAGAAGGTTTCTCCGAGTCCTGGATTGACTCGTATGCCTTAACCTGGAGCGCCTGCCTAAGAGGATTTTGTCTGTTAAGTGTCAAGACCCAACGCTTACACAGAATACTTAAGAATCTTAACTAAAGTCAGCAAAACTGGCTTAAGCGGAAAAGATGTCTCTTGTCCCACATCAGAGAAAGGCTGAGTGGAGACGGCATTTGTAGAACCAGAAATAATACAAAGTTCTGGACAGACCTTGTCTCTACCTTTCACCGATACCTAAGGGGCAGATAAATGAGCCAGCTGCAACCGGGGATCACACGCAGAGCATGGCGGAGTGTTGGTTCGAACTTGTGTCAAAGTCCCAGGGTCCTTGCACAGGGTCAGGCTGTTCAGAGGACATCAGAGAGGTCGGGCTCGTTTGCCCAAGTGGACAGCTGAGTTTTAGCAGAGTGGGGAAATAGTCCAGAAGCTTCAGGCTCCACTGCGGTGCCCCATTGACCCTGAGAGGTGGGTATCAGCACCCAAGAGTGAGGCGGTTCGCATCTCAGGAAGCCGGAAGTCTGAGTAAGATGTGGGCCCTTTGATGACCATTTTCTCTTCATCTCAGCCTAAGGATTTTCACCCGTGGTGAAGAGAGTTCCGTTGGTCTCAGGTGGTGTGATCGTGAATCGTGAGGTCAGCCTGGATGGGGTAAGAAGTGACAAGTGGCTTAGTGAGCTCACTTCTGGGTGCGTGCAGATGAGTGACGGGGAGGAGGGAAGACCCAGTGGGAGTAGATGTGGGTCCCACTGATCAGTATGGCTTGTGGCCTGCGTAGAATTAAACAGGAGGGCAGAAGGCCGTCTGCCTTTCTGTGCTTCTTCAGTGGAGCTTTGGTCTTCACCATCGCTTCTGGTTACCTCAGCCTTCCCACACGGGCCCTTTGGCCTTCAGACACGGATCCCATGGGACTCCCAGGCACCCCAAGCCTCCAGCCTCTGCCTGGATCCCCCAGCTCTGCAGTGTGCAGACGGCCCTTCTGCACTCCTCCACCGACACTGCAGGAGGCGCTGGAAGCCGACCTTGCAAACCGCTCGTAGCCACACACGCATTGTAGGTTAATTCTGTTCCCCCAATGCGTGCTCACTGGTACAGTCAGCCACTCAGCTCCCATTTCACGGAAGTCAGAGGTGCGCCAGGCACCGTGCAGGGTTCTACAAATGTACTCGTAAAGGACGCCCAGAGCACGAGGGCAGGAGAGCAAAATCAAAGGCAGCCGATAAGAAGCAGGGAGCGTGAGCTTCCCCAAAGGGGAAGAGGACCCAGATGTGGGAAGAGGCAGCGGAGGGCAGGGGGAAGCGGGGAGAAGGGGAGGGGTGTCGTGTACACCCATCAGCTCCCCATAGGAATGCGATTGTTCCCGCAAACATGGGCTCACAGAATAAGCAAAAAGCTGAGAACTCTTTAAATCAATGCAAGTGATGATTCTTTTGGAAGGCAGTGCCCTAGCAAAACTGTAAAATAAGGGAACCACGGGGCAGGTCCCCCCACTCACCCTGCTTCACCCTCTGAAGTACTGAAAAATGCCCCCGTCCTGGGTGATGGGAGACACCCAGTCATCCTACAAGTCAAAATCAAATAACATCAATACATGAAGTAAGCAAGCAGGAAGCAAACGAGCACGAACGCTATGAGAGATTTCGACTTATCCCCGCCTGAGGTGGAAGGAGAGACCAGGGAAGCACCCGTCCAGAGTTCCCTGAACCCTGCTCGCTCCTGAGGAGCAATTCCCTGTCACACTTTTATTTTACTTTAGACAAAGAACACAGCCTTGAGAGAAATCCAGAGCAGCAGACGCAGACTGTGTCTCCATGACAAATCCCACTGGTCACCTCTTCTGCTCTGGCCAAAAAGCTAAAATTTTTATGATTGGAAAAAAAAAAAAACTAAAGAACATCAGTCTTTCCTATTTATTTTTTGGGGTGTGTATGTGTGTTACTGGGGATTTAACTTGAGGACTTCACATTGAGCTATACCCCCAGCCCTTTTTTAAATTTCAAGATAGGATCTTGCAAATTGTTCAGGCTGGGCTGGAACTTATGATCCTCCTGCCTCGGCCTCCCAGCGTGCTGTGATCACAGATGTGTACCAGCACGCCAGATTAGCAATCTTTTTTGTACCAGGAATTGAACCCACAACCTCACACTTGCCAGGCAGGCACTTACACTGCTGAGCTAAATCTCCAGCCTAGTGATCTTTCTCAATAGATGGAAATTATATGAAGGTCGAGTTCAGCCACTTTGACCGATTCCCCCTTGTGGCCTTTCCTTCTTGCTACCCTGTCCTCTTTCACTTAGGGGTCTCCAGGACTGGCTCCAGCATCTTCCCAGCTGCCAAAATCAAAAGCCTCTGCATGGTCTCTGTCCCTCCTGCAGTCAGCCAGCGAATCTCCCCTTTATCTGCCAGTATTTCCTCTTCCTTTCCCAAGGCAACTGACCTTGTTAGGCCTTCAGCCCCGGCGCTCAGCGACAGCCATGCTGATGCCAGACGCCTATGTAGCTCATGCTGTGCTTGGAAGGCAGGTGACCCTCTCCGTGTCACAGGCCTGCTCCGCCCAGCCTCCAGCACTGCAGCATCTAGGAGCAGCCCAGCGCCATGAGAATGGAGCTCAAATTCCTCCAGCCAGTCCTTTCTGTCCCCCACCACCCACAGCCCAATCCCCTGCCCAGCAGGGCTACGCCACATGAAGCTCATTTCCATTCTCTGTGCCTGTGGTTCCCTCTCCACACTCCAGGTTTTGCAAGTGTTGGCTACAGTTGGGTTCTTTCATTTTCCCCAGGAAAGAGATTTCCTGATCCTTCCAGTGCCTTGCTGATTTAAATGCTGTCACTCCTCAGACTTTTTGGGTCCTATCGCTTCCTGCCTGCAGGGCAGTGTGGGGCCCGGTGTGGAGTGGACCCGGGAGTGAGAGACACGGGCAGGCGGCAGTTCTGATCCGGACTTTCATGAACTCCTGCGGCTAAATGCGCATCAGTGACACAGCTGTTCAGGGTCCCCATCTTGCTCTGCCTGTTCAAAGCCAATCTCCACATCACGGTGAGGTTTTTCTTCCTCTCTATCCCCACTAGATGCATTTTTTTCTCATAAACATATTTAATATATTCACGACCCACTGTTCTCTGACACCAGTTTTACGCATCCTATGTTTGCAGTGCCCTACCTCAGTCTTACTCGTGAAACCCAATGTTAATAAAATTTAGCGTTGCGTGAGTAGGTTTGCAAAAACCTACTCATGACCTGATGTGGGAGGGCTTAGTGCTTGTGGAGACAGGGCATAGAAAGACGAGTAAATCCCAGCCTCCAGGACCAAGCACAACACTTCCACTTCTGGAAAAGCTGGGGTGGGAGGCCAGGTTCTTCTACCACCCAACACGGTGGAAGAGCTGAAGCAAATCTATAAAACGATGACACTCAGGACCCTGGACATCAGACAGCCAAGAGCAGGGACTCCTGAGGAATGGGAAACCAGCTAACTGGCCCTGTGCTCCCCAAGGTCCCTGCCTGGAGGAAGCTATGCAGCCTCAGAGCAGAACATGCAACAGTCAAACACTGCAGCATCTGACATAGAATAAACAGTGACCAGGTAAGGAGAAAAGAGGAGGAGCAGTCAACCGAACTGACCCAGACCTTTTATAGAGGATTAGAGTTCAGAGACTCAGACATTAAAACTACCATTATAATTATATTCTGTGCATCCAGGAAGCTACAGGAGAGAGAAACATGCTAAGTCAAGTCAGAGAAGACAAGGAAAGAGCCCGGCTGAATTTTGATAGATAAAAATAAGTTCTAAGCCGTACAACAGATACTGTGAAAGGGAAAGGAATTGTTCAAAAGGAAAAATAAACCGGATGGGTGAAAGGGAAAAAGACAGAAGGGAAAAGAGGGAAATGTGAGGCAGTTACACTGTTAGTGTCTCTAAGTTCATTAACAAGGAAGGTTTGTGCTTAAAAATTATGAACTCTGGGATGAAAAGTACTCCATGAAATTAATATCAGAAGAAAAGACTGGTGAGCTTGAGACACAGCAATAGAAACTCTGCAAAATGAAATTCACACACACACACACAAAAAAAAAACCCAATGTAAAGTAACAGTGGAACAAGTTCAATAATCCAAATATGTACATGAATCCCCAAAATAATCCAA
Source organism: Hydrochoerus hydrochaeris (assembly GCA_004027455.1). Classification (NCBI taxonomy): domain Eukaryota; kingdom Metazoa; phylum Chordata; class Mammalia; order Rodentia; family Hydrochaeridae; genus Hydrochoerus; species Hydrochoerus hydrochaeris. Next base: position 8,197 of record PVLA01001006.1, on the reverse strand, counting down.
ATTAAAATCTGGAAGGTTGATAGGCTCACATTTTCTGTTTGATGAAAACTATGAACTCACACACCCCAAGTGAAGAAACACAAAGAGAAAATAAATCCAGACACATCAAAATGAGACTGCTTAAAACAGTGACCAAAAAGTAGCTGGCTGAGTACTTTTGTGGCAGAATGTTTGCCTCGCATATGTGAGGTCCCGGGTTGGATGCCCAACACTACAAAGAAACCTGTGACAAACAGAAAACCCGAGAAACACCGAAGGAAAAAGAATGAAGAAAAGAATGACAACCTCCACCAGGCCCACTCAACCTGGGAAAAAATTGTAGCAAAATATACACTGGATAATGAGCATCTAGAATATAAAAAGTGTAAGGAAACAAATAATTCAGTGTTTTAAATAACCAAAATATTTTAACATACACATCATAAGTAAAAATATAAGAATGGCAAATAATCACATGAGAGGATGCTCACATGGGTAGTCACCAGGGAGTCCAAACTAAAGCAGTAAATTATCACTACTCAGCTCCTTGAGTAGCTGAAAATAAGGTCACTGTCCCAAGAGCTGCCTTTGGAAAACAGTTTGGCAGTTACTCTAAAAGTGAGAGAGATATCCTATCTATCATAGAATCAAACAAGCCCACACCTGTGCACTTCCCAAAGAAAGAGGAAAGCATATGTTCATAATGAGACTTGGGCACACACATTTCTCACAGGCTCTTGCTTGTAAAAACTAAAACCTAACAATAACTCATTGTCCACCAATAGGTGAATGAGCAAATGCTGCTTACTTAGGTAGTGGAATACTATTCAACAATTAAAAAGGAATAAACTACACGCACCAGTCAATGAGTCTCAGAATAACTATGCTGAGGGAAAGAAGCCAGAGACGAGGCACAGGCTGTCACATCCTGTTGGTGCCACACTCTACGATGTGCTGATACACAGAGAAATATGGAAAGGGTGGGGGTGTGGGCACAGGGGGTGAGGGGCAAGTGGAACTGGGAGGATTGAAAGAGGTCAAAAGTGGGCATACAAAAATAAATGTTTGGATGTAGTTCATATTTCATTACCATGATGGTAGGAATTGTATCATGGGTGTGTGTGTCTGTGTGTGTGTGTGTGTATGTGTCTGTCTGTCCCTCAAATTACAAATTTATGATTATTCTGGCCTGTAAGTCTCTAAAATTCTGTGAACTTACATATGTTGTACACAAATACATTCTTAATTTGTGTCTTTGTTACTTTTCTCATATCTAAGACATAATACCCAACACCCACAAATTAAAGGTGGTGAATTTGTGGGGGGTGCTCACAGTCTGTAGAGGTTTCAGTCCATTGTCAGCTGGTTCCAAGGCAGGGAGACATGACAGAGAGGAAACAGTCCATAGCAGGGCAGCAGGCAGTGATGCTGAAGCAGCAGCCTTCCTTTCCCTTTTATCCCACCCAGGCTACAAGCCTATTGGTTGGTGCCACACACACACCCAGTGTGGGCTTCCCATCATTCACATCCAGAGCTATGCTAAGCCAATCAGTTGACAACTCCAGTATCATGCACTCTAAATCCCAGTATCATACCCTTAATCCATGTTCAAATACCCTCTGCATGACGTTTTGGGGGGGGACATCTAGATACAAGTCATAACGGGTAATCCTGTAAAATAAAAGCACTGCCAGCTAGACATGAATGGGCTTGAATTGCTGACAAAATGCTGTGTTTGATTTTATGTAACAAGGTCATTAAATATAATTTCGGGGGGAAACTTATCTAATTGTATACTATAGATATATGTATTCCTTTATGTCAGTTTTACCTCAATAAAGCTGTCAGAAAGAGGAAGAAGAGAAGAAAAAAGAGGAGGAGGAGGAGAAAGGAAAAGAGGAGGACAAGGAGGAAGGAGGAAAAACTCATTTTTTCTGCTTCTTCATCTCAACCAGGACAGGCTGTCCCTACCAAGAGGCGTCAAGGACACGAACTTCCTAGAAATGCAGCCAAAGGGCCCCGCTGCCACCCCACCTTGGACCTCCCAGCGTCTAACCTGTGAACTTTCCTCATCACCATCCCAAACAACCCCTCTCAAGGCCAGCAGAGAATTCCCACCACCTCCACCGCTTTCCACCCACAGGGCGACCTAGTCCTGACTCAGCGGGGAGACCATGCAGGTGGCTGGGAGGAAGAGGGATGTAAACAGGGGGCCCTCTGGATCCATCTTCCCGGCACCACAAGGAAGCAGGGCTCTGTGGCTCTTGGGCACAGTTACACCAACCAAGTTGGCTCCCAACCCTGCTTTTGTTCAAAGACTTTTCCAAAGCCTCCTGCTGTCCCCAACTCAGCCTGCTTCTCCCCTTGGGGAGTCATGGTCTGTGCCCTACAATGAGCTCATTCTAGAGAGGAGGCTGTGGCCGCTGGAACAAGACCACCGGGTGAGCAAGTGGGCTGCAGCTCATGGACGAAAGCATGAATGGACCGCGGTCTCGATGTTAAAATAGTCTCCCGGCCTCATCTTAATAGAACCCCTGTCCACCGCCAGCTTTCATAAACAACCCCACAATTAGGGGTGTGCGCTGATCGGCAAGGCCACTTACCTGAAATACACAGTGGCCAATGTACTCTGGCATTTATTTATGAGAAAGCAAGAAAGAAAGACTTGGCCTAAGCATGAAAATAGAGCAGCAGCGCTCGGGTAAACTTGCGACTCTTCTCTCCAGAAGCCTCAGGTATCACCTATTTTGAGAAGAGTTCAGTCTGAGGTGATAGAGAAATTTAGCTTAGCAAGGAGCTTATTACTGTCTGTAAAAATAGAACTAGCCCCTCAGCCCTGCGATGCTGCTGTTGGTTTTGGGTTTTTGAGACTAGGGTCTTGTTAGGTAGTTCAGGGTGTCATTGAAAATCCAGGCTGATCACCAACCCTCGGCTCTCCTCCTGCCTCAGCCTCCTGGGTGCTAGGATTATAGGTGTGTACTCAAAGTTTAACTCAGATCCTGTCGACCCTGCTTGCGACTTCTCAGTGAGCTCCTGCGGCACTCGGGATGGACTCAAACTGCCTCCATAGGGCCTGGCAGGCCATGGGGGGCCTGACCTGGTCCCTGCTGACCCTGCCACTGAGTTGGGGGTCACCTGCTTTCTCTCAGTCCCTCCCCACTCCTAAGATCCTTCCCGCAGGACAGCCCTTGCCCACGCCTCCTTCCTGATGCGGAAACTGGCTCCTCCCACGGGCCAGTCTTTATTTCTGCCCCTTCACATCATCTGTCAGACCCTTTGACAACACGTATTTAACCAAACTTTAGAGCTTCCTAATAGCAGCTTGCTCTCACTGATAAATTCTGTTGAGACCAGGAACCAGGTTTATTTTATTTTTTATTTTATTTTATTCCCAATGGAAAATACACCTACTGGCATATAGTAGCTGTTGAATAAACTACTGTAGACTGTTGAATGAATAATGAGCCACTGTCCCATTCATTTGTACCTTGCTTAACACTACCTCAAATTCCCAAGCCTAATCCAAGCACTCCTCCCACTGCACCGCCCGTGCCTGCCCTGTGAGTCTTCCTGGGCTTCGCACTCTTCAGGGTTCAGAGACAGAGCAGGGGCCACAGACACCGCTGGGCCCTGCTGGGCCCCAGCAGGTGCTCCGTGGACCCAGCTGTCACGAGTAGCACCATCAGCTCCATGGCGACCCCCAGAGGGCAGTTCCTCTCTCCCAGCTCCTGATGTCTCCCACATTCCCAGTACCACACAGACTAATTAATACAAAAGGGTATGAGGCTGAGATTTTAGTGACAACCATCTTGTTCTCTGTGATAGACTGGAATGTTCTCCCATCCACCATTATTTAAAGGGAAAACTGTGTCCTTGGAAAAGCACCACTCCAGATGCCATTGGGCTGCATGGTACCTTTACCAACCCTCCCGCGTAGCGCGCATCACTCTGCCTGGACTTCAGGGTCACCGGTCCAGCTGGCAGCCCTGCTCGGCTGTCTCTGGGCTCATAACCTCAGTGGTTCTAGATCCCCGGGCAGGACACGGTTCAGTGCAGTCTAAACTGAGCCCAGTGCCTAGACTTCTGTTATGGTTGATACATTGTGTCAATGTGAGAAGTTTAACTAGGAGACTCAGCAGGGAGCCAGGGTGCTTACTGTGTAAACATCCTCAGCCTGTGCAAGAGGAGGGCAGGGAGATTGTGTGAGTGCGACACCCGCCCAGGGGACTGTACACAGGCCTGTGTACTGTATAAGGGAGGAGAAGAGGCTCACTCCTCACCTCTCTTTGCTCTGGCTGCTTTTGCTGGCTGCTGCCTTGAACTCTTGCTCCTCTGTCACCACCCTGCCTTGGAGCCAGCTGATTATGGACCGAAACCTCCACAGTGAGCTAAATAAACCTTCCCTGCCTTCATTTTGGGTGTTGGGTGTTTGTCCCAGCAATGAGAGAAAAGTCATCAGGACAACTTCTGAATCAAACATGATCAAAAGAGACGATTCTTCCAAAATATTTTCCAAAGTAGACAGATTGGGAAAGTTTATTCAAGAGTGCCTTCTGCCCTTCTAATTTTCCACAGATATAAACCTAAACACCTCACCCAAGCCACTATAATGAAGCAGCAAGGACACAGCTGGGAAGAATCAGTGTTAAGACATGCGTTCCGCACATGCGTGAACCTACTACGACAAACCCTTTAACTTCTCAGTGAACTAAAACCCAAACAAACCCAGAAAAAAACTGAATGTGTGATTTATTATATTTAAGATTGGTCTACAAGGCTTAAATACATCTGTTGTAGTTAACAGCGAATGAATGCAACTTTACAAAATCAGTATTTCAGTACAGGATTACATGTGGCAACTGTGCATTGGAAACTACTATTTCCCCAATGCAGATACCAGCCTGCAGCCCCTCCAAGGCGCACCCACTACACGCCCAGGCTGCAGTGTTTATTACAGGCTGTACTTGGAAGGCGCAGCTACCTAAATCAAGCATTAGAGCAAAACAGTGGACGACTCACTCAGGCTTAATGCGTCCGATTTGGTACAGGATTAAAATACTAAGGTGTTTTTTTCTTAAATGTCTTGGTTCAAATTAATAAATACAAACACAATATAAAAATATACACCAGGTGATAAGGCTGTGCCGTGGCGGGGAAGCTAAATCTCGCTCTCGTATGTGTGCAGGTAGGTCTTGAGGGACAGGATTTCTGGGTAGCTGCGGCTGGTCTTCCGGAAGAAATCCAGACCGGTGAGCTGTTCGATGTCCCGCACCCGAGCCGTGTGCATCTTCATGAGGTCCTCCACCCATTTCGACTCGTCCTCTGAGCTCTGCAACAGAAACCAAGCCATCAGCACCCGCGTTCACAGAGGGCTCACGTGACAGTCACTCTGCACCGAGCCCAGGCCTGCTGCTCCCTCCCGAGCGCCCTGGCCGTCACCCCACTGTGATCCTCTCAGGTGGCCCTGCCATCGCCGCCTCCACTGTAACCCTTCCCTGGGGGAAGCAACAGCGCCAGACAGGTGAGACCTGTGCTCTCCAGCAGGTGCTTCCTGCCACAGGCACGAATCAGAGCTGCAGATGCCAGGGAGCCTGAGAGGCTGAAGATTTGTTTCCTTGACTGCTGAATGAGCCCGGATCACGGAGATGTGTGATGCTCCTTTCCTCCTGGGGCAGGGGGTGTGGGGACCAGATCCCTGAGCACACGCGTGCGTCCTGGGTCGCCCAGAAGACCCCCAGGTCAGCATCGCCGTCTCTTACACCACGCACCTCAGCATCTCAGAAAGGAGCTCAGCCTGACACAGTCCAGGGGATGCACTTGGCTCTGGTGACCCAAGAAGCCAGACTTGGCCATGGGGCTCTGCCACTCCTGGCTGGGCCGTCCAGTGTCGCTACCTGAGCTCACCAGGCCTGCTCTCTTCATCCATTTCAAGGCGAGTAATGCTAACTTCAGCAGCCCTTTGAGAGGGAGAGCAAAGGAGAGGAAGAAAGAAGAGGAAACGAGGAACAGAAGCGTTGAGAAAGGAAAGAAGGAAAGCCAAGCATGGTGGCGCACGCCTGTAATCCCGGTGCTCAGGAGGCTGAGGCAGGAGGATCACTGTGAATTCGAGCCCAGCCTGCACTACACAAGTGAGTTCGAGGCCAGCCTGAACTGCACAGTGATATTCTGCCTCCAAAGAAAGGAAAAGAAAGAAAGAAAGAAAGAAAGAAAGAAAGAAAGAAAGAAGAAAGAAAGAAAGAAAGAAAGAAAGAAAGAAAGAAAGAAAGAAAGAAAGAAAGGTCTTTATTGTCTCATCTGTCTGCCGAAAATGATCTCTTTGGCACAAGTGGAAAAAATTCAAATGCCTCCCATCACCAATCTGCTTCATGTCTATCTGGAGACTAAAAGGTAGTTCCAGTGAAACAGGGCTTTGCATCTCAAAAACACATTCTTTCACTTCAGAAGGGCGCTGGGTGGAAGCAACTGGGCAGCCCTGCAAGTTAGGGCAGAGTCACTACGCACTTGTGAGCAGACAGGTAGGGGGTGCACAGAGGACCCCATTCCCAGTTGCATTCCCTGCACCCGCAGCGCCCCCAGAGTCATCCTGGAGGTCAGAGCGCAGCTGCACTGCCCGGGGCTGAGGCGTCAGAGGTGCCTGGCCCTGCAAACTCTGGTCCACAGCCCCACAACCTGCAAAGCTTTCCCAGAAAGTTCGAGCCCATGCAGACCTGGAAGGGGCTCCACCCCAGCCTGTGCCAGGCTAAACAGGCCCCTGGAGGGTGTCGCTTTGAGAAGCTGAAGCCTGGCCATCCCAGGCAAGGGGAAGTAATGGGAAGAAAGTGCTTTCCAGGCTGGAGAAGGAAGATGTCAGCCTTCTGTGCCCCACCCTTCCACCCAACCTGCCCCAGACCTCTGCAAGGCCCAGGAAGGACCTAAATAGAACCCTCCCCGCAATGGCACTGACCCGTCCTCAGAGTGACCATGTAATTAACCAAGTAGGAGGTCTCCAGATGAGCCCGGAGACCGCAGAGTAAGCACGAGGTTGGATTCAAGGAGAATTTTCACATTCAGCTTGTTTGTCTGATTTTTTTTTCAATGGTCAGTCAGTCCAGGTTTTCCTTTGTGAATGCTGCCATTGGACTATGTGGTCAGCAACGAAAAGAATTTTCCCAATGTAAATCACGGCGTGCTGGAATTATTAGCATTCACGGGGGAAGAATCTGTGCTTTGCTACTTTTTTCTTTCTCTGGGAAGTGATTTGCCAGTTTGACCAGAGCAGTATTTTTTCTGGGTCTCAAATGCTAAACTAGGACCTCTGATTTATCTTAGGAAACACAGGCAATGGCGCACATGAAGAGAACACATTCTGTCTTGACGTTAGCTGGCCATCCGCAGAAGCAATTGTTGGTGAAGATAGGTGAGGATGAAAAACTAACAAAATGATAATAAAAGTCAGTGTGCACCAAGGTAAATCAGGAAAACTTTTAAAACAAAAGCCGGGTGTCTTGGTGCATGCCTAGAATTTCAGCACTCTGGGGAGCCGAGGCACGAGGGATTGCATATTTGATCCCAGCCTTAGCAATTTAGCAAGAGAAATATACATGGAAAGAACAGAAACAGCGAGCTGTGCTTCCGGGTGGTGACATGAGCAGTAGTGTAACACATATGGAGGACCCACACTGCTTGGGGTACAGTGCAGTGCTGTACTCAGGATAAACTGAAAACGCGACCACTTTAAAATTTGATTCCAAGCACTGTTTACCATGTTATCTCCCACGGTGACTCCCACTTCCAATATTCTGAATGCGTCTCCCTAGCTTTCCTGCATCCCTTATTTTGCTTTGAATCCCCATAGCCCCAACTTCCATCATAACTGAAGCCACAGCCCAAGAACCCCACGGCCCACGAAGCTGACAAACCCCACTGAGGCTGTTGTTCTTTCTCAGCAGCAACTCGTCAACCCCCATCAGGTACAGCCGCACACTGGAGCTGCCTGGAGCAGGGCTGATGCCTAACATGCTCGGGCACTTCTGGAGTGGCTGCCACGGTGCACAGATTGGCTAACAGACAGCCTCCCCGTGCCTGCACCCCTGCTCCTTCGGTTACAGGAAACCAAAGCCTAGAGACTCTCACTTCCTGTCAAACTTGTGGAAGCACTTTCCATCGCATGAAAGATGCCTGAAGTACCTCTGTGCCTTGGGCCTAAGTGCTGAGTTGGTGCGGGCTGGGTTAGTGGGGG